>MJUU01055762.1:49144-60411 GCA_002080025.1 Modiolus philippinarum | reverse complement strand
GGGTTGTTTTCTGTGATATTAGCGAGGTTTTTGAAATAGTTTGGCATAAGGGACTATTATACAAATTACACAAAAATTGGGATTTGTGATCACTTGCTAAATTGGTTTGTAAATTATTTAAAGGGGAGGTTTCAAATGGTTGTTATCAATGGGTGTAATTCAGAGTGGTTATCTATAAAGGCCGGTGGGCCTCAAGGATAAATTTTGGCTCCTTTGCTTTTTATTATTTTTATAAATGATATTGTTGAAGATATACTTGCCGAAATCAGACTGTTCGCTGACGATACGAGTTAAAATCTAGTTGTTGATAGCCCACAAAATGCTGCTGATACATTAAATAACGCCGTGACTTGACAAAAATACGTATTTGGTCTCTGAAATGGTTGGTAAAATTAAATGCTCAGAAGACCGAATCGATGATAATATCCAGGAAATCCAATAAACCGATTCACCGTCAAATACACATGAACAATCAGATTCTTAAAACGGTAGATAATCATAAACATCTTGGAGTTGTAATTTCCAATACTGGGTTCCGGCATGACCACATAGATTATATTGTTAAAAAGGCTTATAAACGGGTTAATATTCTTCGAAAATTACGGATGACTCTTGATCGATTCGTTCTTTAAAACATATATCTTTGTTTCATTCGTCCTATTTTAGAATATGCTGACGTCATTTGGGACACAAAAAATCAGGGTTTGATAAATAAACTGGTAAATGTACAGTTAGACGCCGCTAGAATTGTGATCGGGGCACAAAACTGACTTCTTATGTCAAGTTATATCAAGAAGCTGGCTTGGAAAAACTCTCTGACAAGCAGATGAAACATTAACTCGTTCTTTTTAAATGAAATGGTAAATGATAAGAACCCTGAATACTTAAGTAGTCTTGTTCAAAATTCTATTTCTGATCGCCACAATACTCAACAATCTAGTAATTTATCAGAGATTAGGACTAGAACCAATTTGTTGATTTTTTTCATTTTCTTTCTAACATAAGAGTCAAAGTTACAGATATCGTTCTATGTCAATATTTTTCGTACTTACGAGCTTTTTTGTCATGTTTATTATGTTGTATGTAACGAGGAAACATATTTATATAAGCATCTTAGCTTGTTTCTGAATCCTTTCCTGTTGATGCTCTGTATGAATTATATATATGAATAAATATTAAGAATAAAATAAGTTTATAATAATGCATTGAGCAATTAAAGGGGTGGGGTTTGGTAGCACATTTCGACGAACAAGCAAAATACCTTTCCTTATATGGACATTATTGAGTGTTTGTATTCTAAATGGGGGTAATAACAAAATTACCGAACAGAGTTGTGAAGAGCCAAAGTCCATGAGACAAAAAGACAAGTAAGATGAAAACCACCGGAAAAATTTTCGACCGCAATTGTCCCGACTTGGTACAGGCATTTCAAAAGAAATGGTGGGTAAACCGATTTTATGGCATGCCAACCCCGCCTTTCTATTGCGGTAGTTTCCGGTAGCAACTCAACAGCGATTGCTATTAAAAGGTCGTAGACAGTTAAAAGAATCACCCAAGTAAAGTAAAAAAGAATCTTGAATCAGAGTTCGGACCGAAGCTTCAATTTTTTCCACAAGGGACTGGTATCTATTAAAGAACCTTTTTAATGATGGTATGAGACGGAATGTTTTTAAGCCGTGATTAATAAGGCGGTCACGGTGATAACTATGTCTATTGGGAAAGTATGTATAATTTGTGCGCATCGCGTAACGAATCAACTGTGAAATAAATTGAAGGAAAGTTATTTGCTTTCTTCACCTACACTTATACCAAAGTAAGACAAGATAGACTTTTGATCTTTTAGGATGTCTTTCTTTAGTATCGTACAAAGTGTGTAAGTTGGACTACCAAATAAATTTTCAAAACCGATCTCTTTCATCAAGCAGTCAATGTAGTGTTTTTTGCAGACAAATGTAATGTTGTTATAGACCTTGTCTGCAGGAAAAATTATGTTATTGTCATGGAGGAAAGACAACGTCTTGACTATGTCTGTTTTTCAAATATGCTTTTTGAACTTGGGCCCATAGATGTCTTGGGGCCCGTATGCGAGCTAAGATCAATGCCTCTATGGACCTAATCCAATCAGAAAGTGTTTCAACTGCTTCATTCTCTTTTCTCGCAGTTCGTTTGGCATATTCTCAACTACCTCTTCTGCTGGATGTTATCCTTATATTGTCATGTCTTCTGGATCTAAGATTTTTGGTTTTTGCTTCGGTATTCATTTGAAATTATTCCTGAAGTCACATGTTGACATTAGCCATAGAGATATGTTCAAGTTAACCTTCCTGAGTACAGTGGGTTCGCAATTGATTTACAGTTTACAGTGATCGAGACCTTGGATAGACACATTTTTCACACAGCGAATGGTCGTAGTATTGCCTGACCAAAATTGAAAACAATAATTTTCATCGACATAAATATCTATTTTATTTCGCCTTTCCGCCCTTGATTAAAACAATGAGCAAACATTCTCTTTCATCTCGCTATCAATATCAATATCAAGCCGTTTAAAATGTTGCACAAGATACTTTGAATTTGGAAATATATATTTATCTAAAGGAAAATGATTAATAAAGCTTTTAACACAGTCAATACTAACAATTTTAACTCCCCTAAGAGCCTCGCAAATATGTTTGTTGTCAACCAACGGAAATGGCGGCAGTTCTTGATTTCATATTTTTGTGTTATTTTGTAAGCCATATACCAATTTCAATATTTATCGATGCACAGGTACTTTTACCTCAATGGATCTTCCCAGCTCAGGTATACATATTTTTATGTTTATGTTTTATGCATTAAACCACAATATCTTATTTTTAGACTAACTTGTTTCGGGTCAGTAAAACTAATACTATACATATTTGTACTAAAGTATTGTCCCTGCTTTTTTCGTTGTATATCTCTTAGTTTTTTTGTCAATGAGGTTATGGCTACACATATAACTGTATAAAATTCTTTCATCCTTGTAAAAGAGTATAAGCAAAGAATAATTTATTTTTTTTTAGTTAATCATATTTCTCCAAATGCCTTTAATTATTGTAAAAAAACCCAAAAAACCAATTATATCCAAGTTATCTAACCGAAGACATCAGTCTATTTTAACCGAAGATATCAGTCAGTGGAAACCGTACCATCAGTCTGAATATATCGGCAAACAAACACCGAAGCATAAAGATGAAAGGGAGAATTCCAAAATAAAAAAAATCACGGCACATCATATCCAACACAAATTGAGACAACATAACAAAGACAAAACAAATAAACAAAAAATTAACAAGAACGACACAAAACTGAAGCACTACCTATGAAAACTGAAGTATCATCAGGTACTTCGGAAGGGTAAGCATGATTTGCTCCATGCGTGGTACCTGTCACACTGCCAAGCGAAAAGTCCGGTTTTGTCACTGTCGATGTTTGTCTCTGCATCTACCCATAGATATCTATTCTCATCAGTCAAATAGAAACGTTGTAACGTAAAACTTTTGTAATGACAATTGCAACAGTGATTGAACATACCATTGAAGTGTAGGTTTTTGGGAAAGTAATTTCGCTCTGTTGACAAAATTGCTGTACAAACTACAGTCACGACAATAGCAAATGTGAACTGTGAAATGAAGGCAACATATGCCGGAGATGTCGGAATATTACTGCCCCAAAACGGGAAGTTCAGTATCGGAAAGTCGAAATCATCACGCTTTTTGTAAAGTTTTGTTTTCAGACGTCCAGAGTTGTCCATGTAGAGGTATAGGTCCAGGTATGATGCTGATGTGGGTGTATCAATAGCCTTTTTAATCTCAAGTTCATTTGGGTATATAAGAAGAAGGTTATCCTTTAAATGAGAATTGTTTAATGAAAGAACACCATCTATATAACGGAAGCTGAAATTAAAGGACTTGACTAACTTATTTCTGTCCAGGAAAAAAAACCCATACCCCCCCTCTTCAGGTTAAATGGTCGGTCCCTAAGTAATGAGTTTAGAAAGGGGTTTTCTTGTGCATTTGGCAGACCCAGCAATTTATATCTTTTTGTAGGGGCATTACTTAAATGTAAATAATTCAGATACCCAGTAGATACACGACAGGTTGTTGTTCTCTTCACTCAAATTGACATCAAAAGAAGACAACACTGATTTGTTATTGTTTGATAAATCCTCCCTTGGTATGGTGGAGAGTTTGTGTGTGGGGTTGCTAAATAAATTGTCAATGCCCCTCTCCTTCATTAATCAGTCAATGCAGTGCCTTCTGCAGATAAATATGATGTTGTTTTGGGCCTTTTCAGCTGATACAATAATATAATTGTCATGGAGAAAGCGAATAATCCAAGGACTATAGCAACATCGGAAAACATATAGGAACAAAGACATAACATGATTATGGTACTGAAAAGAAAAACCAAGACACACACATTGCACATACAATTCTGAACAGCATAAACCCTAGTGCACTTGTAGAGTAAGCATCTCCTATTTTTTTCTATAAAACACCCATCGTGTTGAACATGTCATATTTTACGAAAGGCTATGGAGTAAATGAACATGAGACCATAACACATATGTTAACTCCAACTGCAATAATTTTATTGAGCTGTATGGCCATTTCGGAAATTAATTCCTCATCAGCAGCACTAGAACCCAAACAAAGGAAATCCATATTCACAAAATGTTTAAAATGCATTAAACCTAACGAAATCCGAATACATTAGTAATCAGTAATATCAAATATAGCAAAGGACAAACCTACGATGGAGGGAGTTAATCCTTCGATTTTAGAATTTACATAAATTTAGATAATATATTGTTATTGAACAAAGTGTACACATGAGATATTATCTCATGTACAAGTACACCATATCCAAGAAAAATAAAGAGCATACATCTCTACCACGGGGAATTTTTTTAACAACTCCACACTGCAATAAAAGACAAACTCCTGTATTAAATATTTGTATATTTGCATATCTGGTAGAGGAATAGGAAAAACAACAATTAAGCTGTTAAATGAATGGATCTGCTATCATTATCTGGGAAACAAATATCTCATAGCGGTCCACAAGATCGTGATGTCGACCGTAAAACTTTTTTGGTGATGACTTCAAGTTATTGGTAACATATCCTTATTTAAGTAGCTTATTTGTTAGCAACCGGACTCTTTTAAGGAATTCACTGTATCGACCACATTCCCTTAAATTAGTAGCAAACGCACTGGGAGATGTTACGTTTATATGCCGGTGGGCGCTGTTGGAATGTTGCTACAAAGAAAAGGGAAGTCGACTATTGGAGAAGTTAAGTATTCGCCTTTATCATACATCTACCTCTGTTATCAAATTCAAGATTGAGGTAAAAAAACAACGGCAGTAGAATACCGAAGGAACAAAGAGGTGAATTTTACAAAAATCGAAGTCCAAAGACATGGCAAAAACAGAAAACAATGACGTTAGACACAGAAAAAAATGACGTTAGACAGATACAAAGCACAGAAAACAGAAATAAAAATCACAACATTCAAAACAAAGGCACTCACACTCAAGGATGATGTGAAAGTGTCTATAGTATCCTTAATTTTGAGCTCTTCTTGATAGATCAGATGAAGAAAATCACTAAAGCGAAGCTGTTTAGTGTCAAAATATCACGTATATAAAGGGACATTAAATTAAAGGCTTAGGCTAGATTGTATCTGTATTTTGAAGAAGCCCTTCAATAAATTCAGCCATTAAAGAGTGGAGAAACAAATCGGCTAGAAGAGATGCACAGTTGGTGCCCATTTGAACAGTCTGTTAAAAAACAAGTCCTCCATACTGGTCAAAATATTGTCGGTCGGAAACTTTAACATTTAAAAAAAACTATATATTTTTTCTCCGATTGGGGGTCATTTTTTTACAATCTTGTTCTCTACAATTGTACCTTTAGCAATGTACATATATCTTTGTTCACCGTTCTTACGGGAGACACATCTATGAATTAGATCTACTAAAGTAACATTGCTTTACCCTTTGTAACAAAACGATATACCAAAAACAATAATATTTATTTGATTACAAATTGTAGATGATACAGCTGAAATCCTGGTACTGTAGAGAATTCAAGGATGCCATGATGGTTGCTCCTCCGCCTTGGTACAAGACATTTGTCTACTGTGAATTTCTGATCCAGTTTCCTTTTTTCTTTGTAGCAAGCTATGCATTTATTACAGGTAAGATTTCACAATAAGTAATTCAAAATTATGTTTACATTTTTTGACACATTTTCAGCCGGTCTACTTTTGTTGCGGCAATAAACACATCCAGTGGCGGCGTTGTTCTTATGGTTCTTGTGCTTATTCGCTTATGGTTTCAACCATAAGAGCTACGGTACCATACTACTCTTCAAGTGCTAGATCTCCAGGATCAATCAACTGAAGAGTAAAACCAGAAACTTTAAAATTATACAAATGTGTAAGCTTTCTCCACTTGAACTAGTAAGCGGTACATTTTTACTATTCGGTACGAGAGGATGGCATATTGCATAATGATTGCAACTGCGTTTGCCTCCACGAAAATTCATGATTAATTTTAATTTAAACAATGGAATTGCTAGCGGATTGGTAGTTATTGAAATATCCACACACTCGCTTTTTCTGTAATTTTTTGTCATGAAGCAATATTCATGAAGTTGGAAAAAAAAAAGATCGGTAAACGAAGCAAAAAGAGAAAATCTGCCCAACGTGTGGCTCCCGATTTTTTAAAAACAGCATTGCATATGTACCTCGCAGAGTCGCAGAGTGTATTGTCCTTAATTGATAAAAAAAAATGACACTGCATAATAAATTACAAGTCGAACTAACTTCAGGATAAACTTTAGACGATTAGCAATAAACGCACACCATAGATTTTTCATCAAATGAAATAACACATATATTCTATTCATTTCCAATTTGAATATTAATTTTTTGGTGAAATTAATTATTTCTAATCTATTTTTTCAGGAATAAAAAATCATCCATGGATACGAATCCCATTAGTAGCCTACTCGTCTCACGTTGCCACGACAACAGCAGCCATTATTTATCATATTATGTATAACGACTTCAGCAAATCAAAACATCCAGGACCAAGCACTCCTACAGAGAGAAACGCACTTGCTATGATCTATTTTCCATATTTTGTCATTCCACTTTTAATGATGACAAACTTTATGTGCAGACGTGATTTGAAGGAGAAACAAAAGTCAGAATAGCTGTTGCCATAAGTGAATTTAAATCTTTGTTGCATTTTTCATTTTTACAATTTTCATGAAAAATGTATCATTAGTTCTTCACCTGCGGTCAAATGAAAAAAAAAATATCATCTGAACTTCTGGTTGAATAGTGTGCATTGTGTGTGACAGATATTGTAAATATGGCATTTGTACTTTCATGAGCATCTGATAGTCTCGCAATTGTTTTAGGGTACACTTGTAATGTACACAATTTGTGTATCTTATCTGTATTAGATTTTTTTCAGAATGCTATGCCAGGGTGAGCTATTGCAATCACTTGGCGTCCGTCGTCCGTCCGTCGTTAGCTCACTTTCTCAAATCTTCTCTTCTAAAACCACTGGGTCAAATGGAACAAAACTTTAACTAAATCATCACTAGGGTATCTAGTTTCAAATTTGTAATTCTGTATGTCTTAGGTCAAACAGCATGGCTGCCGTTACTAAAAATAGAACATAAGGGGTAAATTATAGTTTTTGGCAAATAACTCAAAAACCATTACAGATATAAAAAAAAATCTGACATGTAAAAATGATCAGCATGAGAAGATCTACCTATGCTGAAATTTTGAAGAAAATCTGATGACCCGTCTAAGAGTTATTGCCCTTTTTCCGTAAAATTTTCAAAATTTTGATGCTTTTTTTATTTTTTATTAAAAAAACTATAACAGATATGGGTTAAGTTTAAATTGCAAAAATGTTCAGCATGTTAAGATCTACCCACATGGTTATTTTGAAGAAAATACAAGTACTTATGAAAAAGAAAGGAAATGGGATAAATGTCAAGGAGACAACATCCCATATCCAGGTTAATATATGAGTTGTGGTATTTTATTGGTTAAATTTTTCGTGATGTTTTTAATTTTTTGTCCTATATTCCAAAAAACGCTTTGTAATAGAGGTCAAGTTTAAATTGCAAAAATGTTCAGCATGTTAAGGACTATATTTTATTGAACACATTCAAGTTTTCCGACCGCTTCCAAGATGACCGCCAGCGGGGAACTTAGTTTACCATTTGACCTAATGGGAAAATTCATACAAAGAACTTCTACTTTAGAACCACTGAATGGATTTGAACCAAACTTGGCATGAATGATGTTTATGAGGTGCTGACCAAGTGTTATTACTTTGGTGCCAATCTGTCATCTTACATGACCGACAGCATTGGACCCTATGGGAAATGCACACAAAGATCTCCTAGAGAACTGCTCAATGGATTTAAATCAAACATGACATGAATGATGCCTGTCAGGTGCTGACCAGCTGTGAACTTAATTTAACAAAAGATCTTCTTCTAGAGAACTACTTAATAGATTTAATCCAAACTTTGCTTATGAGAAGCTGACCAAGTGTTGTTACTTCAGTTCTGATCCATCATCCAACGTGGCTCCCAATCATGGAAAACCATTGAATGGATTCAATTTAAACAATGCATAAATGAAACTTGAGAGATTTTGACCAAGCTGGTTACTTTGGTGCTGATCCGTCCTCCGGCATGGCCACCAGTAGCAAAACTTAGTTTAAGATTGGACCCAGTGGGAAATGCATAAAAAGATCTTCTCCTCTGAAACTGCTTGAACAATTTCTGTAGAATTTTGATATGATAGTCCTTATGTGACCCTCTTCAAAGTTTTATGTTTAATAGCTGCCAACAGGGAACGTAGATTAACAATGGCCCCTTAAGTTTGGAAACTGCATTCAAAAATCTTCTCTGAAACTGCTTGAACAATTTTAATTAAATTCTATAAAAAGTTTCTGATTTTTATGTACATACACCACCAAAGATGGACCATCAATTGGGAATTATAGTGCTGCAGGACCCAGGTGAGCGATACAGGCTCTTGAGAGCCTCTTGTTATTATTGTTTATATCAATTTTGTGTTAAGTAGAATAGGCCATTTCGAAAACCCTTTTGTTCCCATTTCGGTTTTGGCATTTAGATACAATAAAATAGTTCCGATTATCAAGTCAACACCTGATCTATGGCTATGCACGATTTCATACATGTCCTTCTGAACACAGTTCATAACACTGTTCATATTTGGAATACACACTAACTTTACTACTGTTACTTCGACGATTGATGATAACCAGAAGCAAAGGGTGCGCATATCTCTACTTGAAAGGACAGTTCCAATCCAAGAAAAGATAATAACACTTTATGGAAACGGATATATATCATGAATTGAATGTTGCACTTGACCATAGTTTAAGTGGGCTAAAGTTTGCACAATTGATAATATCAAAACTGACTTTATACATTTCCTAGCGAATATACGATCACATATCTTAAAGTTATAACCGGAGAGCACAAGCATTGCTGAAAGTTCGCATTTTCACTACCAGTGAAAACTTGTCCAGGAAAATAACCGTTAACCCTTGAATTCCACTTAAACTGGTGCTAGGGGCCTTCTTGAACTTACTATGAGGTATGAGCAAAGGTCATTGTTGAAGGCCTCAGTGTAACTTCAAGATGAAGAACAACAATTTAAAAGTATTTATTTCATGTCAAGTTTTGCCCTTAACAGGTTTAATTCTTAACCTTTTAACCTTTGTTTGCGCGTTATTTATTTACAAATGTATTTCTTTCTCAAAAATCTTTTGGATGTCAACATTGATTCTTTAAGTTTGACCACCAAAATGAGATGTTTTTCTTGTGCAGTTCCCTGGTTGATTGTGACATGTGATTGTAATGTTCGGCCATTGTAAGTGTTTCCTGTTATCTTTCCCTTCATTAATTTCCGTTTTTATTAAAAAAGACGAAGTGCTACACGAATATATGAAACTCAATTGTATCAAAGAATATAACTACCACTGATATAGGACCCAAGGTCTTAGATCATACCATAAGGTCAGTAGTTGGTATTGATGTGTTTTATTTTCATTCACTATATGTGCAACAAAGACACTTAAATGTTTTGCATTTTTTGAGTGTTTATCCTTTCGATGAGAATAAAAAATATTGAAATGATCATACTGTGCAATAAACATGGAACCTCGAATATTTCCGATACATAAAACGCAAAATATGTTGTTAAAAATACTAAAAGCACAGAATTTATAGATTTATAAATGTATATGCAACAATTTTAAATACGCAGTTACAATACTATTTACAATCTTTGGTTTAGTAGTGTAAATTAAATTCAAATGAAAGCTTATACCTAATTAAATCAAAAACCACATCTTTAAAAAATATATGCCTCTTCGTTTTGCCATACGTCACTAAAAATTATTGTTTTGATCCGAGCAATCTCCCTTGCTTGGACTTATCTTTATGTCGAGTGATCATTTCTTTCTGTACTTATTATTCCTTTCTGTTACATATATATGTGCTTGCGATTATGTATATTAACTTCACAGTTCCATTTACTTTGAGGTATAAACAAAGCCAATAGTTGAAGGCTCAATGCCGTCTTCAAGATGAAGAATAACTGAAAAGCGTTGTTCCATTGCTTGCTTCTATTATAATTTGTAGCGACTTTGTCCCACGGGCATTTACTCCATATCCTTATATTGTTTATTATCGTTTTAATTTGCAATTCCTGCTATTTCAAAAATCAAACAGAAGTTAAAAGAATTGGAAAAAGAGTATATATTTGTTCCGGCAGATAAAGCAGCCAATAATGTGGTCGTATTACATCGAGGTGCTTCGGAATGAAATTACCAATTCTAGTACATTTCAAGCTACCACGTCAACATAAACACAAATAATTGATGATCACATAATAGCTACAGCTGAACTTAAAACACCTTCTAATTATAAAAGCATTCCTACTATGTATTGGCTTCCTAAACTACACAAAAATCCTTTCAAATTTCGTTTTATTTCGGCATCAAGTAAATGTTCAACTACACATATTTCTGTGTTATTGAACAGTGCACTTACTACCATTAAAAATCTCGTCATCAACTTTAGCAACAAATTTTATGAATACAGTGGAATTAACTACTTTTAGAGTGTTAAAAATTCGGTAGAAGTTTTGGAAAGACTTCGATCT
>MJUU01055762.1:29282-48844 GCA_002080025.1 Modiolus philippinarum | reverse complement strand
AAAAATAGGTATTCCTATGGGTACCAACTGTGCACCTCTCATAGCAGATTTATTTCTTTATTGCTACGAGTCACAATTCATGGCAAAAATTCAAAAAGACCCTTCTAAACAGCATTTAGTGGATAAATTTAACAATACATATAGATATTTGGACGATATTTTGGCTTTAAATAATCCTGAATTTTCTAAATTTACAGATGAAATTTATCCTGCAGAGCTTCTTTAACTAAATCCAATAGCAGCAGTGATTATACTCGTTTTCTTGATCTTGATATGTCAATAAATCAAGGAAAGTTTAACACTAAGGTTTATGGTAAAAGGGATGATTTCTTATTCCCTATAGTCAATTTCCCCCATCTCGACGGCGATGTTCCGTTAGCCCCTTCTTACGGGGTCTACATTTCACAACTTGTTCGATATGCACGAGAATGTAGTAATGTTTCTGAATTCAATGACCGAAATCTTTGTCTCACTGAAAAACTTCTGCATCAAGGGTTTAGATATCATAAATTGATAAAAACATTCTCTAAATATATTATTATAGATACATTGACTTATTAAAAAAATTTGGTTCTACATGCAGGGCTCTTATACATCAGGGCATTTCACATCCAAACTTCTATGGAAATATCATTTACAAAGCGCATAAATTCAAAAATTGTCCTTCCAAACTTATTGATCCGTTGAACAAACTTATTCATAAAGGATATAAATACAGCATTGTTGTTAAATCTTTACTTGTGGTTTTTGTTGGAAAAAATATTGATCATCTCCTAAATGCTTTACACCATAACTAAATTTTAACAATTTTTCATATTGGCAGTATTTGGCAATGCACAATATCATGTTCTTCTTTCATAATTGATGATGTTGTTATACCAAATCTGTTTAGAAGTATTTCAATTGAAATTTCATATGTAAGAAGGCTTGATATCATAGTCAACGGAAATTATGTCCTTAGCTAGCTGTCAGTAACTGCGAGCATTTGTCCGGACAGTACCTGTGTGTATTGTCTTTTTGTTTTATGTACTTCATTTTAAGGGTACTCGTCTTGATAAGTTGGACTTTTTTCTAGTTTGATTTTTACTGTGAATGGTGAATAAAATGTGAGTCTTTTCGTGTATTTAGTTTTAGCCATTCACCACACATAGGGGGAGGGTTTGGATCCAAGAAAACGAGTTTAACCCCACCGCAATTTTTGCGCCTGTCCCAAGTCAGGAATATGTTGGTCATTGGCTTGTCCATGTCTTCTTATAAAATTTTAGTTTCTTGATATTAGGGTTATTGGATATGGTTCGTTTCTATTGATTTATTCACTTTTTTACTTTTTCGGAGCCATTTAGGGCTTACTATATGGTGTGAGGTTCCTCACTGTGTTGAAGACCATATGGTGACCCCTTGATGTTTTGTTTTTGTCGTTTTAACCTGGATATGGGATGTTGTCTCCTTGACATTTACCAGATTTCCTTTCTTTTTCATAATTGATATTATTTTCTTCTCTGTCATATATCTGTTGGTGATTCATTTTGATTATCTTATTTTCGTTGAATTCATGCGACCGAAGTCATATGATTTTGATTTGAATTCTCCTATCCTCTGTATCCTGTGTAGTTTGGGTATCTCACTGACTGCCACATGCCTATGGCCTCGTATATTTAAGTGCAGAATGAACATATTTGCTTCGGCATTGTAATTTCACTTGAATAACTCATTCACAGCAATATACCTGCAGATTTTTTTATGCTTTTGATAGTCTTAAAAAAGTTTGTGAAATTCATTGTAAATACTTTGAAATCACTTTAATTTTTGTGTAATTATTAGCTTAGAGTTAAGAAGATTCTTGTTCAGAAGAGCATTTTATAAGAGCAAGGGGAAAAGAAAGAACTTATGCTCTGTATTTATAAAATGGAATGGGATATTTGTTTAGTTTTGTTTTGTTTTTTGTAGTGCAGTTCCCTTGTTGGTTGTAGCTTGTGATTGCAATTTTCGGCCATTGTAGGTGTTAATTATTATCTTTACTTTATGATTTGTTCGTAGAAACTACAAACCTCTGTCTCTGTATTTTATATTAAATCAAGCAATTCACTGCCATTTTGATTTAGTTTCTTGCCTATGTTTCGAATATCCTGCTATCTTTTTCTTTCATAATATGTTGATGAAATAACAAAATACCGAAGTTACTGTAATTTATTTTCTGCATATGCACATTTTGACAATTTATGTCTCTTCAGTGCAGATAAAATCAAAACATCGGATGGTTTGGACATAGTATATGTCACATAACGATTGATACATACATATTAAGAGACTCTGTATCTGTCGATGCAGCCTATCTGACTCCTTACAAATCATGTCAAAGTTGTTTCATGCTTTGATGTCCATTCATACCGCTAGCTACAGCTATGGTATTGTAGATTTGATGGTCATTCACACCGCTGCCTATTGCTTTATTTTAGCGACTTCGATGTTATTTCACACCTCTAGCTACTGCTTTATTTCTATAGCGTTAATGTTCATTTATACAGTTACTTCGGTATTTTTGTTATTTATACCGCAGGTTACTTCTTTTTTTTTGCTTAAATATCCGTTCACACTCCTCACTACTGCTTTACTATTTGTGGCATTGATGTTTATTCACACACACTGGTTACTGTTTATCTTTTTCGTCATCGATGTTCATCTATACAGCTAGTTGCTGTTTAATTGTTGTGGCTTATATGTTCACTTACACCGGCAGTTACTATTTTATTTTTTGGGCGTCGATGTACCCTGATACCGCTAGCTAATATTTGATTTTTGTAGCTTTGATTTTCATTGGAATCGCTAGCTACTGCTTAATTTTTGACGCTTTGGTGTTCATTGACACCTCTAGCTTCTGCTTCATTTTTGTTGCTTTAATGTTCATTGATACTGCTAGCTACTGCCTTATTTTTGTGTCTTTGATGTTCATTGACACTGCGAGCTACTGCTTGATTTTTGTGGCTTTGATGTTGATTGAAACAGCTACCTTTTGCATGATTTTTGTAGTTTTGATGTTCATTGAAACGGTGAAACCGCTAGCTACTGCTTAATTTTTGTGGCTTTGATTTTCATCGACACACTTACCTCCTATTTACTTTTTGTGACTTTGATGTTCATTGATACTGCTAGCTACTGCTTAATTTTTGTGGCTTTGGTGTTCATTGACACCACAACATACTGCCTAATTTTTGTGTCTTTGATGTTCATTGATACCACTACCTACTGCCTAATTTTTGTGGCTTTGATGTTCATTGAAACAGCTACCTATTGCTTGATTTTTGTAGCTTTGATGTTCATTGATACTGCTAGCTGCTGCTTGATTTTTGTGGCCTTGATGTTCAATGACGTTGCCAGCTGCTGCATGAGTTTTGTGGCCTTGATGTTCAATGACGTATCTAGCTACTTCTGCCTTGAAGTTCTTTGACATTGATAGCTACTGCTTAATTTTTGTGGCTTTGATGTTCTTTGACACCACTAGCTACTGCTTAATTTTTGTGGCTTTGATGTTCATTGATACTGCTAGTTACTGCTTAATTTTTGTGGCCTTGATGTTCATTGATATTGTAGCTACTGCATAATTTTTTGTGGCTATGATATTCATTGACATCGCCAATTACTGCCTACTTTTTGTGGTTTTGATGTTCATTGAATCAGCTACCTATTGCTTGATGATTGCAGCTTTGATGTTCATTGAAACCGCTAGCTATTGCTTGATGTTCATTGATACCGCTTGCTACTGCTTGATTTTAATAGCTTTGATGTTCATTGACACCGCTAGCTACTGTCTGATTTTGTGGCCTGGATGTTCCTTGACACAACTCACTATTACTTTATTATTATTGGATGGATTAACATGTTCATTAAGCGGCTATGAGGACAAAAGCAAGTTTATGGTTGCCACCACTATTTTCAGACGCGAAGCAAAGGGAAATAGTTGGTGTCGGGGGAAACCATAAACTTGGTATTGTTCGAATAGCCAGTAAATAAGTGTTTTATTGTATCGAAATTGAACATCAAAGGTATCAATGTAACGTCATCCTTAAATAGTTCATCGTTCTATTTAATGACCAGTAAATAGTTCATCACCAGTCAATAGTCATTGAAACTATTGACCGGCAAATAGTCTGATTGCGACAAATGTGAAAAAAATAATAGATTTATCAAATAATCAATTTATATGGAAAATACATACTGAGGTCTATTGTTTTATTTCTTGTGGTGATAGCAGTAAGTGACACGACTAACTACTTTTATATTATAGCGTCAGTGTTAATTCAAATAACTTTTTATGGCGTTGATATTTATTTTACCGTAACTACTTGCGTTGGTGTTGACCACACGACTATTGTGGCGCTTATGTTCATTTGGGTTTGATTTATTGCCTTGGTTATGATTACCAGTTTATTGCCATATTTTGAGTCTTTAATCTTCCAAATTCCTTGTTTTTTTAATCATTACTTGCCTATGTTTGGATTTAACCGTGTATCTTTTGATGTTTATGTTATTTTTTAATGATCAACCACCAATTTTTATTTTCTTACGAATGTAGTGGAACTACTAGTATATCAAATACAAAATAAATCATACAAATTTATTATTGCAGTTGCCACCAAACTGACCTTTCCATGTATCGTTGCACGTATTCGTGACAAAACTTAGCCTTGTCATAAATCTTCCAATAATGATACAAATTTTTCTATGCGGGTGGGTTTCAACCGACTTTCGTGCTACATAATCATATCATCAACAACCAAATTTTGTATCGGCTTTTGTAATTTGTTTTTCTTTTATCTCAACCAGATGGTCGTGTTAGTCTTACATCATCACTTGGAATATCTCCGGATGTTTGTGTTAGTCTTATATCTTCACTTGGAATATCTCCGGATGGTTGTGTTAGTCTTATATCTTCACTTGGAATAGCGATATCAATATCGTTTTCTTTAACTTTATAAATACAGTCTAATGTCGGACTAATGTAACTTTTAGTATTAAAACATGTGCTGCATATTTCCAGAAATCCACATAATATAAACGAGGATCCTGTGAATATAAAATAAAACAATTATATATTTTAAAACTTTTTTTCGTTTTGGCTCTACTACACTACTTACTTTAAATACAAAGATATTTTACGTTTCATGTTATATGTAGCACCAGTCTGATATTGTTCATTGCTTTGTGCCTTGATGTTATTACTACCCATGAAATGTTGTATGACTGAATGCCGTTTTCTGAAGGCTGTTAGTTGGATAAGTTTATAGAACTAAAGATGGCAGGTCAATCAAACAATGGGGGTAATAACAAAATTACCGAACAATGTGGTCAAGAGCCGAAGTTCGTGGAACAAAAAGACCAATCAGGTGGAGACCATCGGCAAAATTGTCTACCGCAATGGTCCTGACTTGGTACAGGCATTTCAAAAGAAATGGTGGGTTAAACCGGTTTTATGTCATGCCATTGTGATAGCTATTAAGTAATTACCCTTTTAATAAGTTCCGAGTTAATAGTAAAAGGTCATTCATTTATTGTGATACACTGCATTGGGATTGTGTAGCACGTATAATGAAAATCAGGCTTTCTTATATAAAAATGATTTTTCAAACCAGAAAGATTTGAAATAGTTTGTAGAGGGAAGGCGATAGGGACTAGGCCTATAGTCTTCTTCAGCTTACCTTCTGTCGTCGCGTTACTTGTTTTTGTTGATTCGCTGGTTGAAACAGTTTTCTGGTTTCAAAAGAAAGAGCTTTCATGAGATGGGCGTCCAATAAATTTTGTTGCAAGATCAAATATGTTTATAAATCTTTGCTTACATTTAGAATTTTGAAGATTGTGTTGTTGAAAGGATTCATCTCTGTATACAGTATGTAGTATGAATTTTCAATGGGTTTGGTTTCAACTGATGTTTTAAATCTACAATTTTGTTGTTTTCAAATCTAAAATTTTGTCTCAGATTAATGTTTTAAATAAAAGAACATTATAACATTTGTATGAAATATCAAAATTGGCATTAATTCACGGCACCTTATCTTATTTTTGATGGACTATGGGCTGCATGTATTTCTGTTCTATTTTTGTGCAGTTATTTTCATTGCCCATCTTGATGGACTTCGATCGATTTTGATTCTCTCTTGTCGTTATGATGTCGTTACCACACTGACAATTGTGTTTATTTCAAGAAGAAAAAATAAATAAAAAAAACTATTGTACCATAAACCAAAATTCAAATGATGCTTAGCTAGGAACACAGAATTAGTAAAATTCAAAACTTATACCAAAAATAACTACGACAATACAGACACTGCTTTTCTCATCTTAGTTCCATTTTGTTAACTTCAGATATAGTTAAATGTTCAATGTTGGTTTATAACAAACATAGCTCAAAGTATTATAAATCACTGAAACTATTGAAGTCAATTTAAATGTCATCAATGGCATCAATACCACAAAGACGCACACTATATAGAGATGATATCCAGCATTTTTTTCCAAATATAATACGTACCATAACTGGCATAACAAAAAAATCTTTGACAAGAAGTTGCTATAAACTTCAAAATTGTTAATAAGTTTAAGATTTAAAGTAAAATGTTATTCATTGTGATACACTGTACTGAGATTGTGTTTCCACGTATAATGTCAATCATGAAAGGAAAGGTTTAAAATCGTTTGTAGAGGGAAACCGAATGGGTTTAGGTCTATAGTCTTAGGTTCTACCTTTCAGTATACCGTCAGTCATCACGTTTCATGTTCTTGTTCAGTTCTTTCGAGATATTGACTTTGTTGAAATAGTTTTCTGGTTTAAAAAGAAACAGTTTACCCGAGAGGGCCTTTCAATAAATATTGCTGTAATATGTCTTATGTTTATAAGTCTTTGCGTACATTTAGAATTTTGAAGATTGTGTTGTTGAAATGATTCATGCCTATTTATGCAGTATGAAATTAAATTATCAATATATATATAATGCAAAATAACCTACCCGGTGATTTGTCAATGGTTTTTGTTCCAACTGATGCTTTAAATCTAAAAATTTTGTTGATGTTTTAAATCTTTAATTTTGTCACAAATTAATTATTTAAAAACGGGAAAAAATGTAAAATTTGTACAGAAATCTAAAAATTACATTAATTTACAGCACCAAATCTTATTTTTGATGGACATTGAGCTGACTGGAATTCTGTTCTATTTTTGTGCAAGTTACTTAGTATTTCTTTCGTTGCACATTTTTTTGTTATAGTTATGAATGACTAAATACCGAAGTTACTGATAATTTAAATTCTGCATATGCGCATTTCGACAACTTATGTCTCTTCAGTGCAGATAAAATCTAAACATTTGGAAGACCATAATCTCAAAGAAGTTTAAAAACTGAGAGAGAACAAATAACCAATATGATCTAAATGTAAAGGCAAAATCAGCTAAGGACAGAGCTTTGCATGAGGGAGATACTCCTTAGTTTTCAACAACATTTACAAAAATTTAGATATTGTAAGGTTCCAAATAGTATCGGCTTTTGGGTCAGCACCGAAGTACTGACTACTATGAATCAAGTACGTTCGGTTTTGACCACATTTTGTCGTTTTACTTCTGCAGACAACTACTGTCGGTTGTGTTTATTTAGTGAAGATAAAAAAAGGACAACTTTACTATAGGCCGAAACACAAGTGATGCCAAGTTCATAACGCAGAAGTTATCTATACCAAACTATACCAAAGGACACCAACTAAGCCAACTAATGCAGTATGGACAGAGCTTTCATCGTCTTAGTTCCACTTTGTTGACAGATATAGTTAAATGTTTAATATCAGTTTCTCATAAATATAGTTTGAAGTATTATAAATCATCACTGAACTTCAAATGAACTACAGAGGTCAATATACCTTTCCTTTTAATAGCTTAAGATTGCTGTTTCCTCTTCCGGATTTCAATTTGCTACCGGATTAGAAAAGTTCAACACGGCGGATGTCTTAAAAGAAGCAGTAGGTGCTTACTCTAACGTTGCATCTAATCTCTCCTATGTCATTCATATGGGTCCATGTTGTTCATCTGTATGTGTATTTCATTTTTTCTTTCATAAGTTGTCTTTTTAGACAACTTTCTATAAACTTTCTCTTCAAACAGGATTCTTATTCAAAAGAGGTTTTAGAAATTTTATTTCAAAAGCATTTGATGTAAGCTGGCATTTATAGTGATTGAGCCATCAGGTTATAAATGAAGCAAATACAAAAAAAAACTAACAAACCTGACACAACTAAGTCATTACTTTTTAATTACAGCAGTATGTTGTAAATACCATTCATAGCAGATTTATTTTCTTATAAGTGAAAAGGGACAAAAAGGACACAAAACGACAGATAAATGGGGAAAAATAATATGCCAACAATAGAAACCATAACGATCAGCCATATGTAAATATCCAATAACCTATGAGCGACGTCACAGAACTCTTTACGCTGTAATAGCCGACGTAACAATATGTTTTGTGCACAAAAACGTCAGTAACTGTTAAGTAATGGCTGTCGTTACCGTGTACACTATAGATCCGCTCAGATCATGAAATGTCATATTAGAATCAAAATCGGTTATGTTCGCCAGTGGTTTGTTGGAGATTTACATTTGGGTGTCCATTATTTTTTTTATTTTACCCCTTGCTCTGCTGTGCTAGGCTTTAGGTAAAATATTAACGAAAATAATGGCCGCCTATATGTAAATATAGGCTTTAGGTAAAATATTAACGAAAATAATGGCCGCCTATATGTAAATATCCAACAAACCACTGGCGGCCATGAATTATTTCGATTTTAATATGACATTTCATGATCTAATAAATCTAAATAAAACTTACCTGCGATTATAAACGAAATACCATATGAACCTCCATTTGCAATTATCAATCCTGGAAGTGTAAAAAATGGCAATTCTAATATAATATTTTGAAAAAGATTTTTATTTTGATGGATGAACTAACACAAAAAGGTCTAATGTAAGAAACATTGAGTTCCTTTTAAAAAAATAAATTATTGTAGGAAGGTAAATGATTTGCAAACATATTTAGTATAATTCAAATGACATTAACCAATCCGCTACTAAACAAATATTTCAAAACAATGTATGCCTCACTGATAGTGTGATGGGTGTCGCTAGCGGGGAGGACATGCTTACCTTTCCGGAGCACCTGATGTCAATCCCGGTTTTCATTGGAGTTCACACTATGAGTGCCTTAGTTGTTAATGTCGTCTTTTTATTTCAGTGCATTGTAGCTGTCTCACGTCCTTGTCTTGACTTCGTTTTTCTCTGTTGTCGTTTTAGCCATGTCTTTGGACTTCGATTTTTGTGGTAATCGCTCCCCTTGATCCTTCGGTATTCTACCGCCGTTGTTTGAATACTGATCAGTACATACCTCTAGCTATAGTTCCTAGTACTTAAGGTGGATCGGTGGTATTCCGCCATTTTGTTGTCATGTTTCATGCTTTGATAGGAATTTTTTATTTAAGAAATCTGCAAACATTTTAAAATTTGGACAAATCTGTACAATATTTCACTAAAAACACAATCAATGGACCTATTTCTCTTAGTTTAGCATTCATTTTAGATGAAAAATTCAGAATAGTATTTGTACTGTAAAATTCTTTGAAATGAAAATTTAAACAAGGGAGGTAATTTCAAAAAATATTTTACAAAGAAATCACTACGACAATTTTGATTTTGTGAAATAATTTCATAATAAGGTCCGTGACCCCCATTTTTCTTTTTGTTTTTAGAAAGTTCAATACAAGGGCTAGCAATATACAAAATTTATCAAAATTNTCATGGATGTAACTTGAATAATTTTTTAAAAATGGTAATTTTCCTTAACATTTCAACTAAAAAAATCCATATTTTCGATGAAAGATTGTGAGCTTATATGGTCCGTGACCCCCAATTTTTATTTTATGTTTTTGAAGTCAAATTTTGGAAGTTTAATTCTGCAGACTATTGAAAAATTCTGATGGATTTTGCTTAGTCCCCCGAACCACCTTAAAAACCTTTATGTTCAATATGTATCTGTTGTCTTTTATTGAAGCTTTAGTGTATGATGGATTGAGAAACTTCTTAGTTCCACTTTTTTAATTGTTCCATATCAACTACCGGTATCTAATATAAGCATAGAATATATATCTGCATGGCAGAGACATGATGTTAAAATGTCCAATTATGGTTTTTGTTGCTACATCACCATTATTAGTATGAATTCCTTTGCAGCTTTTTATTTAGTCTTTGCTTTGCTGATTGTTGAATGCCTTGCAGATTTTGGTTGTACATGACGATCAACAATAAAGAAGTTCTTTTTTATGTATTGAATATTATCGTCTTGTGGACATTTCCTCCCAATCATTTATTGTTATATATTTTGTCTAATATGTATGCGTCGTTTCAAAACTAAAAAAGAAGTTAGCAGCAAACACATACATGAAACAAATTTTGCTTTCAAATTCATATACCGGTAGAAGATAGCATTTGAAACATTCCTTTATGCACCGCGTATTTATTTCGTTCTCGTTTTTCACATCAAACAACGGCAATAGAATACTGAAGGAATAAAGGATGCTGTAATTACAAATACCAAAGTCCAGATACATTGTCTAAAAGATTATACACAAGTTAAAATAGACAATCACAGAAGAGTTTTAATATATTAGTTATTTTTCCGTCAGCCATTATGCATTTGTCGGTTTATGTTTTCTCGTTGTTTTGATTATTTCTGCACTGAAGAGACATAAGTTGTCGAAATGGCCATCTACAGAAACTAAATTTACAGTTACTTCGGTAGTTAGTCATGCGAATCTCATAAAAAAGAACTTTTTCTTCTTTTTTATGAATCTTTGAATAAAGTACGATATAAACAACGGCTATTTAGATATACAATGATATATGGTTTACCTGCAACTGGAGGTCCGACAAATGTCCCAATACCCATGTATGCAATGACATAACCGGTACCTTGAGCAACGTGGTCTGGTCCTGTAAGTTTGAGAACTATTGAGTTTATAACTACATAACATGTTCCCGAGTACGTTCCCAGTATTACTGAGTATGCAACTTTTGCAAAATGTGACGATATAAACAACGGCACACATAGGGTAACTCCTCCTAAAAGTGAATATGCTCCGAAAAATACGACATCTTCACTGACAGTGTTACTGTTTGTAGCCATACCCAATAGAATTCGGCTACAACAGCTGCTAATGCCTGCTATTGATAAAAACCAAGCAACTTGCACTTCTGTAGAATAATTGTTTATGGCATAAATAGGAAAATGTAAATACACTATTGAGATGCCCATATTCATGAAAGTTCCAGCGAGTCCTACGAATAACAAAGGAATGTTTTTCACTACTGTGGTGTCGCACTTACAACACTTCTTTTCAAACGTCTTTTTTCTTTGACGTTCTAATCGGCTAGCGATTTCCAATTCTGAAGTCCGTAAAACTGCACCAACGACGCACGCGTTGAAATTTAAACCGGCAAATAGTAAGAAAAACCCTGTATATCCATATTCTTGGTGAATCATCTGGAATACTGGACTAAGTATGAATGGACCAATACCACAACCTGATACAGATATGCCCGTTACAATGTTTCTCTTCTTGACAAAGTTAAACGCCAGGACTATATACCCCGTAGTGTACATTAAACCTATGCCAATACCTAAAATAGATTAACAGCATAAAACATGTAGCTAGACGAAATTGATTAAAAAATGTTTTCTTTACATAACTAATCTCAAAATACCTCCGGTATTTAAGGAATATGGACTAGAACCTGCTCTAATTTAGATTTCGCTTTATTGAGTTACAAATTATATCGATCTTTCCGGAACACTTGATGATAAAAATCCAGTTAAATTAGGGGGTTCATATTGCTAGTGCCTTCAATTTAGTTTGTAGAATTCTTGTTCACTTGAGCTTGTTTGAACATGTGTTATCTCTGTTGATGTTATAAATTGCCGTCCTTTCTAAATTTTGATTGTGAATATTCCCTTCGGTATTCGTGTCCAATGCATTCATCTTTTTTCTAACCATTAAAAATATATCACAGGTGCAAAAAATTAAAAGATGTAAAGATTTAATGATCTTCTTCTGTTACGTAACATTGAACATTCCACTTACTGATCTTGCAGAGAAGTAGTTTTAGGTGCTATTTTTACAGACACTTGTGATGCATATTTATTTACAAGTATCTTAAGTATAAAAAAAAGATACCATACCTACCTGATTTTTCAATTACTTTAGATTTTGTTTGCGTTTTCTTTCTAGCACTCAAGACTTTGTTCATAGTACAAGTATTCTTTTTATATATGATTCAGTTTTGTATGATCCGCTCTGAGTTTAACAATTAAGTTTAATTACTTATTTTAAA
Organism: Modiolus philippinarum; assembly: GCA_002080025.1. Classification (NCBI taxonomy): domain Eukaryota; kingdom Metazoa; phylum Mollusca; class Bivalvia; order Mytilida; family Modiolidae; genus Modiolus; species Modiolus philippinarum. The sequence goes on along the minus strand of MJUU01055762.1, from coordinate 36,426 downwards.
TCATTGCAACTGGAGTGAACATATGTGTTATGGTCTCATTTTCATTTACTCTTTATCATTTCGTAAAATATTAAAGTAGTTTATATATGGAAGTTTAAGAAAAGCACTAAACTCGCTGTCATTACAAGTACATGTAAATTATGAATGTTTTATTCACTTACTCACATGCGTGGAGCAAATAATGCTCACGTTATGATAATTCAAGTTTTGGTAGGAGTTTACACTGCTATTACGTTCAATTAGTTATGTTGCGTTTTTGTTTATTTTTGTTAATTTGTTTTATTCGTGTAAGGTTGTCTCAAATAGTGTTAAATATGAATTGCTGTATGTTTGTTTTGATTCTAGAGGTTTCTCGTTTTGCTTCAGTATTCGTTTGCCAATGTGCAAATAAACCAGTTACATTTTATTGATATTAATTCTAAGGGGAGTATCACAAAATACTCTAATACTCTACCACTATACATATTTATGAAAATTGCTAAGTCAAATCATTCTAATATAGTTTTTGTCTCACTTGCGACGAAAGGCGCGGAAAGCGAGACATATCCGTACAAAGTATGGTGGTGGCGGCGGCGGGGGCAACTTAAACTTTCATGTTAAGTTTTTGTGATTAGGTCATTTTCTCAGTAACTATAAGTGGTAAGTAGATGATATTTGCTATATAGGTTGGTCTTGAGTAGTACACGACAGTCTGTTATATGGCTTTTGCCTGTGACCTCAATTTCACGGTTCAATGAACATGTTAAGTTTTTGTGTTTATATTAGTTTCTCAGTAACTATAAGTGGTCAATCCGTCATATGGCATTTGTCCTTGACCTCAATTTCACGGTCTAGTGAGCATGTTAAGTTTTTGTGATTAGGTCATTTTCTCAGTAACTATTTGTGGTAGAATGATAATTGGTTTATAGGTTGGTCTTAAGTAGTACATGGCAGTCCGGTATATGGCTTTTTTCTGTGACCTCTAACTCATAGTCCAGTGATCATGTTGAGTTTCTCAGTATTTATTAATGTAAGGTCAATAATATTTGTAATGTGGGTTTGTCTTAGATGGAACATGGCAGCCTGCTATTTGGCTTTTGTCCTTGAATTCATTTTCACGGTCTAGTGAACATGTTTGTTTTTCAGTATCTATCAGTGGCCGGTCACCGATATTTGGCATTTTGGTTTTGGGTGATACATGACAGTGTGCTGTATTGCTTTTGTCAGTTACCCTAATTTCACAGTCTAGCGGACATGTTAAGTTTTCTATCCCGAGTTCCTATCGTTATTTATGTTTGTCTCTTGTTTTCATTATTGTTTTTCTGGTGCAGTTTGCTTGTAAATTGTGGCATGTGATTGTAGTTCCTGGCCATTGTAGGTGTTTGCTGTTATCCTGTTTTTGTAATTTTCTGATTAAGTCCACACTTATTTCATAGTTAATTTTAATTTGCAGAGCATACTACACTTGCCCTTAGAACTACTGTATAGAAACTATTGTATTACACTTACCCCCAAAAAGTCCAAAGAAAATAAACACCAATATAATGTTATTTGCAAAAGCAGTAATTATTCCTGATATGGTAATTAAGAGAGATCCTGTTATCATGGCAACTCTGCAGTTCCATTTATCTATAATAAAACCCGCTAAAGGTCCTGCAATGCAAAATTTTATCATATACGTTAAATAGCATCTCCAAAGTACAATGTAGATGGATCATAAATGGTCTCTGAGATCTTTGTATCGAGAAACTCGCTTTCTTCATTTCTCATCTTACACATGTTTATAAATTGTAATCTCCTAACTTTGTATATAAATAACTAAATACCGAACTTACTGTAAATTTAATTTCTGCATATGGTTTTTTCGACAACTGATATCTCTTCATTGAGGATAAAATCTAAACATTTGGAAAACCATAAACTCAAACATGCAAAAATTTGATAGAGAACAAATAACAAAAACGATCGAATGAAAAAAACAAAATTAACTACATGTGGTCAATATGCATTTCTTTTACTCGTTTACCCATGTCAGAATGTTTCTGTTTGTGTAGCGTTACTTCAGCATTTTATTTTTCTCCTGGTCAATTTTAATTTCCGCCGTGCGCGGTCCCGGCTTATGAATAGGCCCGCAGCATCCTCTGAGCTTGGAGTATGAGTCTTCCTAACAGAGGACCCCGAGGGAACCCCGGGATATAGAAATAGGACCTAGTATCTCCGGCTTGCGGGATGTGACCCCTCCTAAACGGGGGCTGACCCCGAGTGTCCCGGGATATAGAAATAGGACCCATTCCGTGGTTGTGCGGGATTAATAAATACACAACCCATCTTTCGGATGGGATGTAAACTCAGGTCCANGTGTTAGAAGAAATGCCACGCTTCCTGCACGTTAAAGAACCCTTGTAGCAAGCTTTTTTGAGTGGTCCGTAGGTGATCGGCTACAAGGCTAAATTCTCCGCCCTTTTCGATTTCAACCTACTTTTCCAGTGGCAGTCAGAATTTCCCGTCCCACGACCCTTTCCATACCCCAAAGTGATTATTTATTAACAAACTTGTTCTCGTCTTGATATAGCTGAAATATTGCTGAGTAGACGTTAAACAATATTCTATCAATCAATCAATCAATTTCATCGTTACATTTCAAAAATACTGCCTTATGTGATATTTGATTTGTATCAGTTACCTTTATATACTAGTATTTAGAGTGTTCGTTCAAGGATATCTGCAAAAAACACAATTTTCCTCCATATGGCTAGGTTTCTACATTTTCCTTTTCTGCTACTTTTTACGTATATTTGCATGTCGGTTTACTAATCTTAATTAATCTTAATCTTAGCAAACACTGTTATATGAAGGCCAACTAATTCTAAATTGAATTAAAATGGAGATCAAATAACTGCTAAAGATAAAACATTATATGGTGGATATACAATATATATAAAGAAAATAAGCCACAGCTTTCCTTGTTTTAATTGAAAAGTGAAAAATGGTGGGAATAAACAATACCTGTAACAGAATGACAAGTAAGAAATACTGCACTTATCCATGATATCATAACTGTTTCACCTTCGAACTTTTCCAGTAGGACAATCTGAATGTAGCCTAGGCCATATATACTATATCCACTGATACATTTCTCCAAAAACGAAGCAAACACAATCATCCATGCCCAGCCTGCATCTGGACGCGTGTATAACATCTTATGTGCATTAAACACAGTCTATATATGACACAAGATCCTGTGTATGTATGTTATACATTACTGCACTTAAAGTAAAATTATTTTAATGTTGCCTACAGACGCGTGAATACAGATTATTTTCTGCATGATTTATTTTCTTTTATAATTTCGACACTGATTTTTAAAGAATGTTTTATTTATTGTTTATATCTTAAAAACGGTTTATTTCAAAAATATAATGCTCTTCCCAATTTCTCAATCTAACCGATCAAAAGGTCAACTTTATTGTAACATGTATAATTTGTCATTACTATGATACATGTATATATGCACTACCCTTTGGACAGTGGTCTTTACCAAAGAGTAACAGCAGCTCATATAACTGTAACACCTTCTTCCACTTACCGTTAATTGCTATATGTATAACACATAAGTATTTTTGTATATACAATTACTGCGGATAACCTCTAACTTTACCTATAATTGAATTGCAACTCTACAAACAAGTTTCCAAACCCTGAAGGTAAATTGATTCATACTGAACACTTCTTAAAAAACAGCTCACCACCTCCGCTGACCAGTTTCATTACCTACCAAAACTCTTTCAAACTGATTAAAGAACTTCAAAGTGATTGATCGACACGGAAAGAAAACTTGACAATAGAAAGAGTGATACACCTGGGAATGGTATCAAACTCTTTTTCTGGCTTTAATTCTTTTTTTGAATACATATGTGCGTATTAACAAATAGTATTAACTTATTTCTGTAAAGTGGTGAAATGTCATTATGGGTTTATCCAAAAAAAAAAAAAAAAAAAAATATGTTAGTAAATCATGTAACATTGAATAGTGTCCGCCGTGAAATACTGCCCGCCTATTACCTATTACCTATTACCTATTATAAAGTCCGAGGACGGAATACGGAATAAAACGCATGATGATCATGAAATATTGTCCTCTTTGATTTTCCAATGACATATATAACAGGAAGGACACTATTTCACAGGACACTATTTTGGCTTACAATTACACTGCAAAATGCATGGTGGGGTATTAATTTTCTTAATTTAGCCTTCCCAAACATCATTCACTAAATCTTCATCTTTTCATGATGGTACAAAGTTTTTACTACTAATAAAAGAAATACAATCAGGTTCTATCAAACTAAGACAAGTAAAATCTATTTTTTGAAATGTTTCATAATTCAGAAATAAAACTCTGATACATTCCCGTTTCTCATCATTTTAATCACTTTGAAGTAGTTCAATCAGTTTGATAGAACTTTCCTAGCAAATGAAACTCCTAAAGTGTGAAGACAAACTGTACTCACAAATAGCATTTACACAAGTCAATTTACCTGGAAACATAGATAATTACCTTGGGCTACTCCAACTGATCTAGGGGTAAAGTCAGAGGTTATCTGCAGTACGACTAGAGACATTTATGTTTGCAAGCCAGACAGTTTTTAAGTTATTACCCTGGTATACTTTTCTATAATTTTGTGAAAGACTGTCTCATTCTGTACAGAGAGAGAGAGAGAAAGAGAGAGAGAGAGAGAGAGAGAGAGGACAGTATTAAGAGTTCGTGGACACTGGATTTCATCTCTAATTTTGGGTGAGAAAATTAGGGGTTATACCATGAAGGCATAACAAGTGGCTTGCTTTTGCATAACAAGAGCTCAAGAAACTTTAGTAACATTGCGGGCGCCCGCCTTATCTTTTAAATTCGTACGGAGGGAATCATGTTCTGCACACATTAAATAATATAAATTTGTGAGGAAAACAAAATACTAGTATTATAAATCATTCGTCTTTAAATGAACCAAATATAAATATTGCAGGAATATTATTGATGTATTATTTCAGCATAGACATCAATTTCTCTGATTTTAAGAAGACCAAAAGAATTTAAACCAGAAGAGAACAGGAAACTAATACAATATCTAACGATTTCAATCACAACAAACTATTCACACGTAAAACAGGCATTATTGGTCAATTCAACTCCGCTGTCTGCCATGTATTTCTTACTGATAAGACATATTTTAATGTTATATTGTTAACGTTTTGGAAAGGATATTGAATGAGGGGAATTAATCAAAAATTTTATAAAAAAAAACTGAATTCTTTATTTTGAAATGTCTCCTCCAGGACAGCTGTTCACTCCCTGATGTCACTCCCGGTTTTCATGAGAGTTCACACTATGAGTGCCTTAGTTCTTAATTCCGTGCATCGTAGCTGTCTCACGTCCTTGTTTTTTATCTGTTGCCGTTTTTGCCATGTCTTTGGACGTCGATTTTTGTAGTCATCGCTTTCCTTGCTCCTTCGGTATTCTACTGCCGTTGTTTCAGTACAACAGGAACGTATAATGATACGTACTTGAGTACAAATACTTATGTGTAAAGACATAAGTAAAACATAATTACAAAATAGAAATGTATATATGCAGATGTATCAAGTGCAAATATTTTTATTAACAGTAATAAACAACAAAATATAGTAGTTACTTATCAAGTTATAAATGGTACATAGCAATCACATTTACATGAGGCAGAGGTACAACATGCCATATATATTTTATTAAGGATTAGTTTTGAAAAAGGTTTCCGATAGAAAAAAGATACACGAGGTTTGGTTAATCATGTAGAATTAGCTTGTGCCAGTTACATTCCTGGCTATCCCGAGTTCCTATCGTTATTTATGTCTGTCTCTTGTTATGTGTTTTTCTCTAGTGCAGTTCCCTTGTGGATTGTAGCATGTGATTGTAATTTTTGGCCATTGTAGGTGTTTGCTATTAATCAGAACCGTTCAAATATATTATAAACATATATTTAAGAAATAATTCATGGGCGCCGGTGGTTTGTTGGAGATTCACAACAGGGTAACCATTATTTTCATTAATGTTTTACCCAGAGCGTAAATAATAATGGACACCCATAAGTAAATCGACTTCAAACCACCCGCGAACATGAATTATTTCGATTCTAATGTGACATATAATGATCTGGACGGACCTATAGTGTACACGGTTATGGCAGCCATAACGTAAGATTTACTGACGTTTTTGTGCACAAAACATATTATGACGTCGTTTGTTTCAGCGTAAAGACTGTTGTGATGTCGCTTATAATGTTATTGGAGATTTTCATATGTCTGGTCGTCATGGTTTCCATTGTTCCCATGTTAGAATTTGGATTTAAAATGTCCTTTAAATATATGAAATTTGTGTTCTCTATGTAACACAAACTTTCATATATTCAAAAATATAACTTCGTTTAACACGTTTTTATCATGTTATTTCAAACCTAATACCTTAAAAATATTTGAACCACTTTAACTGTTCTTAAAAAATAATTGTACTTCACGGTCGATAAAGAAAAGAAACAAGAGTTACATAATCTACTACGGACACAACTTAGTGAATACATCGAACATCGAAGAGGAAAGGGGGAATAAAAAAAAATGAAAACATGGTAATTCATATCCAACACGAATTGAGACAGCATGACAGAGATAAAACAAATAAACATAAATGAACAAGAACGCCACTGTGAACCCCACAAGAACTTGAGGTATCATCAGGTACCCCGAAAGGGTAAGCATGATCTGCACCACGATCAGAGCGCGTGGAATTATATGTGTGAAATTAGATTGACATATTTCATAAGTAAATTTTGGAGTAAAACTGGGTGCATGGACAGGGTCAGCGTCTTCTGCAAACAATATATATTCTGACATGGATTTAGAAGAAAACTGAGATGTGGACTTGCTAGCAAGTAGTCAGAATAACATTTAGATATAACAATAAAATTTTGCTTTTTTCTTTATTTGTATAATTAAGTCTCCCAAACGAAGTTTGTGGAGACTTATTGTTTTTACTCCGTTTCTTATTATGTCGCCCCAGACGAATGTCGGGGCGACATATTGTTATTGTTATGTTTCTCTATTATTTTATTATTATTATTATTATTATTATTATTATTAT
>MJUU01055762.1:0-13450 GCA_002080025.1 Modiolus philippinarum | reverse complement strand
AGTGGAGGAAGCCGGAGTACCCGCAGAGAACCGCCGACCTTGGGCTATTTAAGTGATTTGCACCTTGCCGAACTCTATGAAAAGTGTTTAACGTGCTATGGGTCGTTCCTTGAGACCATGGTGTAAGAGCCAAAAATTCGATCCATGAAATATTTAACTTCGACCGGGAATCGAAGCACATACCCTCTGTTGCGCGATTCAACGCTTTTTTATGAGATAAAGGTGTCGCAATTTTACAAATTATATCAATTATAGGACTCTATGACGAATAATTTGTATATTTGATGGATAGTCGGCGGTTCGTACAATAACACAAGAATATTGCCAATTCTTTTCATATGTCTACAAAAGTAAACGATGTTTAATATTTGTTATACATGTTGTTTATTTGTTTGTCGTTTTATGACAATAAAGAATTTGAATTTGAATTTTATAATGTTCCATCTTATTTAGATATAAATTATATTTTTTTTGTAATTTGATTACTTTTTTTTATTTCAAAATTACTCTAAACTTTTCATCACCGACGTAGTTAGTGAATGTCACTCTGTTGATCTCCCACACGGTGCGACGTCATAGACGTCTTACAGAACAATGACAATGCGCTGCGTTGTGCGTATAAACAATAGTTGGTTTGGTCTTTAAACGCAAAATTTGCGTTATAACGCAAAATAAAAAAAAAAAGATTGTGTGTCGCTAATACGCTTCCGTAAGAAACACCTTTTTCCACCTGTCGAAGGCTATATTTGCCGTCATATGGAATTAATGTCACCATAGAATTGTTTAAATGTCAGACGATCGCAAGGTGGGTTACCACTCGCAATCTGTATAGTCGAGTTATAAGTTACAAGCTTCAAATGAACTGAAATACGGCAGGAAATTGGACATTTCTCGATTTCCATAAATTTTGCATTGTATAATCATATTAAGCTTTAAATCATTTATTTCAAGGACTCTGTCTACAGGATTGCTGGGGCGCGTTCGACGGGTGGTGGATTGGGGAATGCCCTTACTTTTTAGGGTTGTCAGGTCATAATACTGAAGGACTGAAATCGAAACATTGTAAACAAACTGAGTGGAGATACGCCACACCCCATGTAGCATGAAAAGTCCCTACTCTTTTCTCCGATTTCCAGTGCTAATCAAAACTCGTTGTCCCTAGTTAACTCTAACATCTTTATATCTTTCTTCTTTTGCTTTTAATTTTATGAATTAATTTGTTTCGTCCTGAAAATACTAAAAATAGCTGAAATATTGCTTACTTATCGTAAAAGTCTAACTAAGTAACCAATCAACCAATAAAAACTATTCAGAATTTTGAATTTCTGAAAGCTTTCTGATGTGTTTTGATTTACTGGTATCCAAAATTAGAATTTCCCCTTTCCTCGTTCTTGCTTCGGTATTCGTTTGCCGATGTATTCTTTATCTCAATTTTATGTCGTAGAGTGACTATAGGAGAGATCATTACCATTGTGTAATTCTTAATTAATTAAATATATATATGGCTTTGTATTTTTCATTCCCACAAAGTACTGGCACTTTTATTTTGGGACAAATCTTTGTTTTGCTGAAAATTTCAAGAAGGATTGCAAATAAACAATGAAAGGGTGTTGAGTAAAACATAAAACTGGCATACGAAATTGGAAAATTTAAGATTTTATTAAGAAAATTTTGATAGGTGAAATCTTGAAAAAACAAATTAAATTTTTTATTTTGCTTCAATTTTTAGGAAAGAGAACAAAAAGTTAACAATCAAAATCCTATATACTATATACAGTTTGCCAAAAGTTCAGCAGCAACATTTAAATAGAAAAAGAAGGGAAACGGGGAATGTGTCAAAGAGACAACGACCCTAAGGGGAGTTATAACAACCCAAAGCAACCATAAGATCTTCAATGAATGGTGAGAAAACCCCACACCCAACGGCAGGTCGTAGTCGGCCCTAAATAAAGAGTAATCAAGTTCAGCGAAATAGACACCATTCTAAAGTTCAACAAGAAAACATGTGGAAAGCTATAGGTATAAAATTTCACACGATGAAAAGCCTAAACATGAAGCACCAAATGGTAATTTCACGCTTTTTCAGTCGAATGTTATACGGATTTTCCTTACTGGTCTCTTCCTTTGATCGATTCGGACTTTTGTTGCCACTTTTATTTATTGGATAGATAATCGAAAAACCGAATTTTTCAACCAAAGATAAAACCATTCTGTCAATTTGAGGATACAAGTCTTAACAATAACTACAATATGAAGCATTGCGGGTTCAAATTGGCTACTAAATTATTTTAATGTGGTAAATATGGTACAACATTCCATAGGTACGAAATTTAGGCTTAATGGAATTTTCAAATGGAGTTGGAACACGTCCAAATTTAATCAAAATAAAACAAAGTTTTATCCCCATAAATTCGGAAAATTCATTCCTTTATAATGTTGAAACATCAAATAAATGAACAAATTTTAACCAAAATTTACATAATTTTTTATATGGATACTAATAATGGGAAACGATATTTCTGATTTTCAAAATCTTTGAAAAAATAATTACAAATGGTCAAAGGAAGAAACTTGGTAGACAGGAAATCATTATTTGGACATTTTGACAGTCTCTAACCACAATAAATTCCTCACCAATTTAAAAACAGGCAGACATTTTGGCGTTTTTTTCTGAAATTACAACAAAAACTCTTAACTCTAAACTTTTAAAGATAATACAAAATATGACTCGAAAATTTGTCTACGGTTGTCTTATTAAAGTGTCAAATAATGGCACAACTACACTTCATCACGTTAAACGACCCTCGAAGAAAGATAAGTGGTGTCTGTCTTCCATACACGGCGGGTGTCATATAAGAAGCAGGAGATGTTTTCTCCACCGGTGCAACTGATCTCACCCATGGTTTTTTACTGAGTCTGTGTTGTTCATTTTTGTATATATGTGCGTGTCTTATATTTTTCTTCTCTGTCAATGTTATGTCTCAGCCGATGCTGTCATTGTCCTTGGATTGTTTGATTTAGACCTACGGTACTTCCATATAAAATGCCACCCCATATCATCACGCCCGCCTCCGACGACCCTGTAAAATGACACAGTTTCTTTTTCGTTGTACACTCAACGACGACCATCTTTCCAATGATAATTTAATAAGAATTCTGAATCTTTTCGAACTGCGTTTTTTTAAAACATTCCTCATGTTCCTGTCAATAAAATGTTACTGTGTGCTTTGGAGGGGAAATGTATTATTCATATGCATTGAACGCGATGGGGCATATACAACTGCGTTATTAAAATTAATTATGCGTCAACTTTTTTTTCAGTTGAGAAGACATTGTTCTCAGCTTTTTAAAAAAGACTTACCTTATCAAGATATGTTAGCGTGACCCTTTAATAATTGTCACGATATCATTTTCTGTGTCAAGGCAAAAACCATTGAACTATTGCTTTTAATAACCCAATTACCTCAAACACATGACAACACTGAGAAGAAAGACTCTGTAAGACTTGAATTTTATACGGCAGATTGAAGTTTTTGAGCTTTTAACAAAATTTGCTTTGAAAAGTAATGTCGTACAATATAAAATTCATTGAAAAATATGACAATTTTCACGAAATTAAAACGTGCAATCCTAAAATAAAAGAACAATTGAAAAATAGATAAGCAAGTAAAGTAAATAGTAATATTCAACAATGTTAGATCTACAAATTTGTAGTCACACACACTGCGGTACATTTTCTACAGTTCTTTTGTATATACATTCTATTCTAACTGTTAACATACTTCAATCTAATCCTTACTTTTATAAACATGCAGTGTACCAAATTTATTTGTTTTTGTATGTGAAGTTGAAGCTCTTGTGTTAATCGCTTTCGAACTGGACTGCCACCACCCAATCCTTGTTTCTTGTCTCCAAATTAAGTTTACCTAACCTTTACTATTCTAATATTGTATGATATGTCTTTGCAAGGAGAAGACCTAAAAAGTTTTAAAGTCTTGTATCTTATCCTATTGTCTATTTTGTTTCAGGTTGAAGTAGTTCATAACTTGTCTGTTGTGTCAGCTGGACTACTGGGCTATTTATGCCATTGAATTACACAAAAATGTAGCTATCAATAACCGGGGGGATACCCTTTCGTGCCTTAACGTAGGGTTAAAACGAAATAATTATGTATTATTCAGACAATTTCAAAGATTATGTGTAAAGATAATAAGTTTATGAAACTTCTTCCGATTGTACCTTCTTCAGCTCTAGGTACAAAAAAATAAAATAAAATAAACAATAGGATAAGCCTCTTCAGTATATACGGTACTCCATCACGGCTGATCTTTCCTTAGCTCCTTTTTATTGTGTACTTTGTTAAAACAGTACATAAAACCTACAAAAAGCATCATTTGGTATTTAGATAGCCGAGTATATGGATGCTGAGCTAAGAAAGAACAAGTAAATTGCAGCAGAGCTGCGAGAGGGTGTTAATTTGATAATTTGGGACATGTGAAACTTTAAATTCTTCAATAAATATATAAAGCAGTGGAAATATTTATATAGACGAATTTCCAATTTCTTTTTATGAATGAATTACCCGGATTGACCTGGGGTCAATCGGAGTAAATTTCGTCACATAACATTGTGACGTCCGAAAATCTATATTGTGACGTCAAAATTTTCCGGGAAAAATAAAAATTCACTAATTTGGAAACTCGTCTATTTGGCCCACCCCCATGATGTTTTCACATCAATGGTCATCATTGTATCAAATATTAATAATATAGCGAATCGTGAGACTTGACAGCTGTACTCAAGTTTCCTAAATACACTCTCAAATTCATAGTAAAATATTTTATAATTCACGATCTAAACAGTTTATGCTATTTCTGAATGCATTGCAATCTCAACAGCACTTCTGTAGTTGTCGACCCTTGAAGTGCAGTTGTACACATTTCCGGTGTAGTGTAGCAGACGCTTTGTTGTTTTCATTTGAAGATTGACGATTTTCACATTAATTTGAGCATTATTATGTTTTAAAGCGTAATGCCATTTCATTTTGAAAGTTTTCAGTCAAATATTCACGCCAGTGGGCTATCAACTATAGCCTTGGCCTATAAAGGCAAGGAAAAGGAAATATCTAACTTCAAGGTAAGACATTTTTATTTACGTTGTCATGACATCTACGTCCGCCGTTTTCATGCATGTCATGATACTTGAGGGGTGCGTTGCCATGGGGTTCCTCTTAAGGTGCCTTCGGCACGTCAACTCTATTCAGTCATTGTTTGCTGTTAGGCACAATGTCCGTGCCTTCAGAAGGACAGTTTTATCCTTATCCTAGTGATCGTGCCTTCGGCACGTCTTTAAATTGACTCATATAGGCCTACTTTGGTGAAATATTTTTCTACGGACACCTGATGTTTGCCACCGAATGACGAACGCGTTGTCATGGGGACCACACTATCTTTGTTATTTATTCTTTATTTATGTTGGTAGTGGTCGTGCCTGTGACTATGCCGCTATGGCACGACAGTTGTATCAATTTGTTCATATCATCCCTGCCTTCGGCACGACATTTACATCCATAATCATTAATAAACACATACGAAACTGCCCGTCTCGTGTGATTTCGTGTTGTCTCGTGTTGTGTCGTGTGATCTCGTGTTCGAAAACAGTATACAGACCAGTTTTCTGTTTGTTGATACGGTCGTGCCTTCGGCACGAAACATAATGATAAATTTTTAATGCTATTTATTCATCATTTAGTATCCGTTTGGGCGTGGTCGCGACTTCGGCGCGACATTCGACTTCAGTTTCGAAACCTCGTATACAGCTTTAGCTCCTCCCACTTCCGCTTCAGGACGAAAAGTGTTTACAAGTACCAACCATGTTCGCTTCGCTCACCCCATGGTTGGAAAAAATTACAGGATCTTTATCTTTTTTCAACTACTGAACTGTCTATTGAACTAATATTTTGTCTGCAGTCATACTGTGAAACTATTCATGACCGAAATGACATAAATCACAAGTGGATACGTAAAAATTCGAACGATTTATTGCAAAATCTTAAAATCCCGTTCATTTTCTCAGATACATTCTCTAAAAACTTTCGACATTCCACACTGTATACCAGTACCACGCTTCCTAATGATAAACTAAAATCAAGAATCAAAGGTATCATTCAAACAAGCTTTTGCCGATTAAAGAAAAATGTTGTATTAGGTTATAAATCCACATTTTTTTTTCAAAAACAAATTTACAAGAAAAGTATGTTACGATGAAAAACGGACCAATCTGATTAAAATTAGATCTGCCAATTGTTCTTTACAGTCACTGCATGGTAAATCTAACAACATCCCATTTTACTTTCAATTCTATGACCTTTGACATCAACCAATCAGAATCCAGTCTACATGATTCTGAAGATATTGTGCTCATGAAAAAAGGAAAGGATTCCGAATGAATTATCGAATTATCGAAACAGAAAGTAAAATGGGATGTTGTTAGATCTTCCATGCAGTGACTGTAGTGAAAAACAGGTGTGCAGTATACTTGATTTTCTTATTGATAATATATTTGGAGGTGCTACCGGTATTTATCAACAGCAAGTTGGTAAACCAATGGGCACGAATTGTGCTCCGCGACTCGTAGACTTGCTTTTATATTCCTACGAGATTGAATTCCTTCAGGGAGTCGTAAAAGATAAAACAAAAGATGCTAGATTTTTCAATCCCACGTAAAGATAAATTGATTATGTTCATTCAATTAATAACGCATCTTCTGCTAAATGGATCCCATCACTATATCCTCTAGAACTACAGCCAAAGGAAACAACAAAAACCTCACGATCTACATCTTTTTGGACTTACATTTCGAAAACCGTCATCTCAGTACTAAAATTTACGAAAAAGGGGCGATTTTAATTTCAAAATTACCAATTTCCCTAGCATGGACATTAATATTCCAACTTCTCCTGCTTACGGAGAATATGTTTCACGGTTGATTCGTCACGCGAGAGCTAGCACAAATAATACAGACTTTTCCATTAGACATAGTTTTCTTCGTGACCGCCTTATCAATCAAGGCTTTAAAAAATATCGTCTCATACGATCATTTAAAAAAGTTCTTCAATAGATATCAGTCCCTTGTAAAAATAAATTGAAGTTTCTGTCGGAACTGTGATTCAAGCTTCTTGTTTTTTTAACTGAATTCTGGGATGATCATTTCTTTTTACTGTCATAGACATTCCCTTAGCCATTGCTGTTGAGTTGATACCGGACACTAACGCAATGGAAGTGGAGGTTTGGTGCGCCATAATACCGGTTTAACCCACCATTTCTGTTGAAATGCCTATAACAAGTCATTACCATTGCGACCGACAATTTCCCGGTGTTTTCGCGCCTCCTTTGTCTGTTGGCCTCTTGGACTTTGGCTCTTGACAATTTTGTTCGGTAATTTTGTTTTAACCCCCATTAGACATTGCCCAAGTCATCACCATGGCATGTACTTTACAATTTGTGATATTTTAAGTCAAACAAGAGTGGACCCTAATAGATGTTTCGCCCGTCCCTGCTTGTCGCTAAAACAGCCGTGTTCTACTCAAGAGCAACCTACAAGCCAAATATTTTTACCATTCATCTTACAGTAATTAAGAAACTATTGTAATCAGAAACACTCAACTTTGTTCACTAGACCATGAAATTGAGGTCAAGATCAAAAGCCATATGGCAGACTGACATGTACTAACCAAAACCAAGCTATATACTAAATATCATTGACCTATGGTTTGTAGTTATTGAGAAACAGACTTAAGCAAAAAAACTTAACCTGGTCACTGGACCGTACAATTGAGGTCAAGATCAAAAGCCATATGGCAGACTGACATGTACTAACCAAGACCAAGCTATATACCAAATATCATTGACCTATGGCTTGTAGTTATTGAGAAACAGACTTAAGCAAAAAAACTTAACCTGGTCACTGGACCGTGAAATTGAGGTCAAGGACAAAAGCCATATGGCAGACTGACATGTACTAACCAAGACCAAGCTATATACCAAATATCATTGACTTCTAGCTCGTAGTTATTGAGAAACGGACTTAAGCAAAAAATCTTAACCTGGTCACTGGACTGCGAAATATAGGTCAAGGTCAGATAATTTTGGGTCCGACAGATAGGGTTCGCCGTAAGCTACTTATGGACCAAATATAAATTTCCTACATCAAAGGCTTCTATATAAAAACTTGAGTTTACGTCGCCGTCGCCGTCATACTTTGCACGCCTATGTTTCGCTTTCCGCGACTTTCGTCGCGGGCGAGACAAAAATCAAGGAACGTGGCCACTGCTACTAGAAATAAAACATAAGGGTTAATTGCTGTTTTTGCAAATAACTAAAATGCGTTACAGGTATCAAAAATCTGACAGGAGTAAAAAAAAACCAACATGAAGTAATCTACCTACCCTGTGACATTGCAGAAAATCCGATAAGCCACCTCTCAGACTCTATTTTGGTAAAAAAAAAATCAATATCTTTTTCTTTCTTCTCGTTGAAAATCTTCAAAATGATCGAAGATACAAATGGTTTACATTCAGTTAAGTAAAAGCTATCCTGCAATATAGAGGATTACTTTGAAGACCCAAAATGGAATAATTGTTCTTAACAGTTTCCATGTCAGCATCGAAGTACTGACTATTGGCTTGGTGAATATCCTCGGGGACAAAAAGCCAAAAACGCTTTTATTATTTTTCATCTTGAAGTCACCATAAGACATCAACAATGCATTGCAAGTTCAAAAAAGCCCCTAACACCGGTTTGAGGGGAATTTATTGATATCAAGTTGATATTAACAATACATGGAAGCATGATGGTCCTCTACCGAATGGGATTTTTTTGTATCGATCATTAATTTCAAGATGAACCCAATCATCTCACATCTTAGTTTAACATTTACGAAAATGAAAAAAACACTCAATACATCAATTGGATAGTGACTAGCTAGTGAAACCTGATGGTAATCTACCAGATGTATTGTTTTACTGTCATAAAAATAAAATACCGGCCACCTCAGATCTTACATCGGACCCTGTAGGAAAATTTTATTTGACCAGTAACCTAGTAAGCGATACAGGTTATGGTATCCTTTGGTTTATAATTTGCTATTAATTCATGTTCATTGTGCAAACACCTCGTATTATACATGAATCTAATAAGATGATATTGAGAGAAGAGGGACACTTAAGGACTTTGCATTTTATTTTGCTGATTTTACAGTAATAGATCTGTAAAACGTTCTATAATGGCAAAAAGAAAATTGGTGATAAACTGGAATATCTTGAAAATCGAGTTAATGAAAAAATATAGGACTAAGCCCAAATGCACCTTCGAAAGAAGGCGTGATAAACTATATTATTCTGAATCTGAGTCAAGCTGTCATTGCTACAAGCCTTTGATTGCATAACAGCGCAACAGCAATATTCATAATTTAAAGCTTTGTTGAACTCAAATTAAACTACAAAAATGTGAGCTAAGCTCACTAATATCATATCACCCACTCCCCCCGTTGAATTCCAGAAAAAAATCTAACAAAATTTTCAAATAGCTGGTGCACGATGGCAATATGTACTGCACATTCTGTGACAGTATCAGTTAATTTCATCAAGTGGTCTAGGAGGAGTTGTGGTCACAAAGTGGGTACCCTATGACGGACGGACGAACGAACGGACGGACACCATGATCACAATAAACACCATATACCCGCCCGCTAAAGCGGGGGTATGAAAAATAGACTTTGAAGTCTAAAAAATTGGAGTCTAGAATGGTGTTTATTTCGCTGAACTTGATTATTCTTTATTTAGGGGCCGAGTCTGCCCTGCCGTTGGGTGTAAGGTTTCCTCACTGTTCATTGAAGATCTTATGGTGGCTTTGAGTTGTTATTACTCCCCTTTGGATCGTTGTCTCTTTGACACATTCCCCGTTTCCCTTCTTTTTTCTATTTTATTGACATAATTTAAAATCATAGAACCATATTTTTCAAGTTTTTCTGATTGAAAAAAAAGTTATCATAACGATATTTTCTTTAGCTTGCACGAATTAGCTGTCGTTGTGAATAAGCTTTCATTGCATGGAACTGTCAAAAATAAAAAAAAAGTAATAGGAATATGCCTTCAAGGCCAATTTTCATCCGACAAACACTTACAATATACTGAATATCTAAATACCGAAGTTACAGTAGACTTTTTTTTTACAGAAGACAATTTTATGGAACGCCACAGCTGTCTTATGTGGAGCTCTAAAATGCTTAATGTGGTATCGTTTTTACTTAATCATATTTTGTTATTATATAATATGGTTCTGCCATTTCTTAATAATGTTGTAATATTACTCAATATAATTGATATGGTTGCGTAATAACTTGATATGGTTTTGGCATTATTTAATGTGGTTGTGGCAGTAGGCAATGTGGTTGTGTCATTAGGCAATGTGGTTGTGTCAATAGGCAATGTGGTTTACATATTACGTGATGTGGTTGTTTCATTACGTATTGTGGTTTCTTCATTACGTATTCTTGTTGTTTCATTATATATTGTGGTTTTCCCACTACTTTATGTGATTGTTTCATTACGTATTGTGGTTTTGTCATTTAGGAAAGTAGTTTTATTATTACTTAATGATATTTTGTCATTGCATAATATAGTTTGTAAATTTCTTAATGATGTTTTATTGTTAATTAATATGGTATTATCATAACTTAATGACAATTTTTAAAATATTACATGATGTGGTCGCATAATTACTTGATATGGGTTTGTCATTATTTTATGTGGTTGTGGCAGTAGGTAATGTGGTTTTGTCATTAGGCAATGAGGTTTTAACATTACGTGATGTGTATTTGACTTTACGTTATGTGGTTGTTTCATTATGTATTGTGGTTTTGTTATTTCGTAATGATAAATCGTCAGTTCGTAATTACAATTAATTTATAAGGATATATCACTTTTCAATGCTGTAGAGGTACTAATCAATTCGGTTTTAGCATTAAGCGTTGTGGATTTCACCTTTTTATAAGGTTTAAATATTACATTTTTATATTATGTCCTATAATATTATTTGTGTATGTGTAATTCAGTCTTGTATATACGGAATTGTATTTGTGTTGTCCGGAAACGTTTTGTTGTATATACTCTCTCTTGATTAAATGTCGTTTGGTAAAAGCACGTTTTCTTTTTTGGTGAGCAGTTTCCCCAGAAGACATATATCTAAAGTCTCCTTAAATAAGACGAACTACAAAAACATATTACATGGTGGAGAACCTTAATATCCTAAGAGAGTTTTGTAAGATTTTACTTAAATATTTTGAATTTTAATCGAAATGGAAATTGGAAATTTTCCGGCCACGTGTGTCTGAAGTAATTTTTTGCAATGGTGACTTATACATAATTTGTAACTCAAGTGTGAGATTTATCTCATATTAATGCATTTCCTAAGTGGGCTTTGAAATTTCAAACATTTTCTTAACATTCAAAAAGTATGTGAGATTGATCTCATATATCTTGACGATAAGTTTTGTAAATTTTGCATTGATGTCTGTTGATTTGGATAGCGACGATGATTCTATTTTATCCGAGGGTTTCCTGGCTAGCAATGAAATCTCTGAAACAGCATTTCCATCAGCATCAGGGTTGACTCAAACTCCTAATCGGTTTGACGATTCTTTTAAAATTCCTTTTGTACAGTCACCGGAAACACCAACTGCAACGTCCGGTAGTAAAATTGACTCACATAACTTGCAAACACCGAGAAACTTTGTAACTACTACCCCAAAAACTTCTATTTATTCCTCTGTATATACAATGGAAAAACTTGCAAATTGCAGGAAATTTGGGGGATATCCTTACGAAAATGCTTTGCAGTTCTTGTCGGAATTTGAATCTTATGCCATTTTGCATAATATTTTACCTGATCAGGATGCTAGGAAAATAGCCGCCCTGCACCTGCACCTCTGTGGCCCGGCCATAACATGGTTTAATGCCCTATCCATCGAAAACAAAAGGACCTGGCAAGTTTTTGTGAAAACTTTTAGAGAAAAATATATCGATGTTGACTGGCGCAGTCCTACACTTCTTTTAGAAACAGAAGTTTTTGAAACGTTGAAACTGAGTCAGGGTCAGTCAATTGACGAGTTCTACGCCCAATTGCTAGAAAAGGCGACTGTATTAAAGAAAAATGACCATGAAATTATGATCAAATTTATAAAAGGATTGCCGGATCAATTAGCATTTTTCGTAAGGGCAGGGAATCACTGTGACAGTTCTAGTGCTTTAGCCGCTGCCAAAATGGGGGAAGCATACGGCTATAGATCAGCTGACACTCCACTTGTAGCTTCAGTAAGACCTAAACAATATCAAAATGACAAAGCAGACATAGGCATTTTAAACTCATCTGTGGTGCAAAATTTACAGGGTCAAATAAATAGTTTGACAGAAACAATTTCCGATCTTCAGAAACTACATATTACAGAAAAACAAGAACATAAACCAAATATCCACCCAAATCATCGTCCTTCCCGACCACGCATGAGACAACCCAGACCAGTTCCTTCAACTAATGACCAAAATTTGTGTAGAAAATGTCAAGCACCTGAGCATTTTATGCGTGCTTGCAATTGGAATGGTCAAGGAAACATTGATTCGTCATGGAGTTGTCATATTTGTGGGCAGACAGGGCACAAGGCACCTCAATGTTTTCTTAGTAAATCGGGAAACCAGAGGCACCCGGGGCTCACAGGGCAAGATCCCCGGGAAGACGCAAACAAACCGTAAATAAGTCTGCCCATGACAAATCGTCCCAGGAATACAGTAAAAACTTTTTATTTGCTTCAAATTCTACAGACTGTGAAACTGAACATGAACTAAATACGTCATTTCAATTTTTGTATTTACCAATACGAATATCACATTTAGACATTTCCGCTTTAATTGATTCTGGAAGCACAATTAATGTTATGTCTAGCCAACTTTTCAATTCAATCCCAGATTCATTTAAATCGAAATTTACAACAGCAAATGACAAAATCACATTAGCAAATAATCATACAGTACAAATTTATGGAATGTCGGATGTTAAAATTTCGACAACACAGGGTAAACATTGGATTTGTGTTTATATACTGGAACAATCTTCACACCCGTTGATACTTGGTACCGACTATTTAGCATCGAAAAACATAGTTCTCGATTTTAGTACTTTTAGTGTAAAATCAAAGCTTCACAAAGTGAGTACCATGAACCCTATTTCTATTCAACCAAACACCGAAACATTAATATGGGGACACGTTAATGGAAAAGTAAAATATGGAATGCAAGGAATGTGTATTGGTAAAACTTTAAACAATGAGGGTATTATAGTATCAAAAGCGATTGTGACTGTAAATAGTGACAAGCAAGTTCCAATTAAACTCCTCAACT
>MJUU01055756.1:7399-20745 GCA_002080025.1 Modiolus philippinarum | reverse complement strand
AAGTACCTAGGGTCAGATGTGAAAACACACCCAAAAACTTAACAATATATCCACGTCGGAGCGGCAGTAACTAAATAATTCTTTTTGAAAATCGAATTTTTGCTGGTAATTAGTTTCGTACCATTCGAAAAAGGTTGTTCCGTCTTTCGGTTTCATTCTGTCAGGTTGATAAAATATCAGATCGAGTAAGTGGTTGAGTACGGTTGATGGGTTTTCTTTCCTATTAAATAAATGCGGGAAATATTCTTTTTTCAAAAGTGTTTGGTTGTGTTGGGCCCGGTAAATATTAATTCGTTCTTTGCACATTTCTGGCAGATACTATCTTTATCGATCTTTCGATCCATGCATTTCAAACAGACTTTGTGTACGACGCATAAATTTGGTTTGTGTTCGGAAGCATCACACTTCATTGATTTACAATGAGCGCACTTGCCGTTATCATCGGGCGAGTATCCTTTGTCAGACTGGATTTTGTCATCTTGGGTGCATTCAAAGTCGAAGAAAATATAAGTCTGTTTCTTTTGTTCATGGTCGATATTCACTGATTGCGTAGCACTGGTGTCCCGATGGATAATAAATTCTACAAGTCTGACAATAAACGGTTCCACAGGTATGATCTCCATATCGTTTATTCACGGTTTGCCCACATTTATAATAGGTAGTGCACGTTAAGTTTCCATACTAACCAAGACTGCACTAGACTGCTAATAGTATGTCACCTGTCACCTGTCTCATTTGCATGAATGGTAGTCTGATGATGAGGTCTGATAAAATGGAATCGAGCAGTTTTTATAACGATTTTAAAATATCTGGAACATTCTGGACGTTAGGTTTTTAAAGGTCACTCTGTTCTCTGTCGACTCGATGTTAAAACGAGGTATTTTCGTTCCTTTCTCCTTTTCAATGATGTAATGTTGCTTGGATTGGGTAACATCTAAGAGTTGAATAGATGATTCGTATTGTTTTTCTCTCTATGGTGCTCGTACAGGTTATCTTTGCTTCTATATAATAATCCACACTTTGTACACGGAAAGTAGCTGTCGTTGTCGTGTTTTCTTTCGTGTCTGTCTAGATTATCTTTCCTAGCGAAACGTTTCAGGCATATTCCACAGGTGAACACATTGTGTTATTTATTCAGTCGGTAATGCGTCAACAACTGACTCCTTCTGACAAAGGTGTCCTGACAATATTCGCACGTATGCATATGTAAAAGTCAAAAATATACACTATTTAATTCTGTATCATTGATTATTATTTAATTCTGTATTATTGATAGCCAATTAATTCTTTATTATTGATTACTTATTTTGGCTCATTTAATAACCTGTTCATCGATCAGTTTAAGTAGATTAAAATACTTCATTATATGTTATTGTTATCTAAGTTAATTACATTGAGTTCACTTACCTTTGTTCTGTTTTTTTTTTCGCTGGGAACGTCCATTCAATTCGGCTGTTAGTTGCAGAATGAGAAAGTTGCTCCATTCGTCTGATTTTATACAGGTACACGCTTTGTAACAACGGTTCTCATTGGTCTATTATTTTTGTAACGGACTTTTTGATTGGTCGATTATCCTGTGTTCTGATTGGCTGGATTTATCACAAAGTCGGTGTCTGATTGGTTGAATTCTCTGAAATTTGATTGGTCGGCTCATTTCTCCATTGTTATCATGTTTCTTTTAATAGATCGAATATTCCAGAAGATGATGCAATCGATCGATTTTCCGGGTGTGGATCGATGATTTTATTTGATTATACTGTCGCGATATAATAGGAGTGTTTTAATTAGTTTATGCTTCAATTCATATTTTATGAATTGAATTATTTATGAGATTTTATTATGTTTTAGATGCATTGATTTTCTAACGCTTTTCATAACTTTTCTTCAATGTCCAACACAATTTACAAATGTTTATCCAATTTTTACTTTTATTTCCTATAATTTACCCTCTTTCTTTTATTTCTAAACTCCTTTAACCTGAATATGGACTCCTCCTCTGACTGCTTAACTCCTGTATCCTCTTTATGCACTCCTCCTTTGACTCTTTAAGTCCTATATCCTCTCAAATATTCGGCTTTTCCTATAAATATTCAAGTTTTAACTCCATAATACTTATATTTGACTCCCATTTTCCTTAAGATTCTTAATTCACAGTAATAATAACCATATTTCTAATAAAAATAACACCTCTACATGATTTGTTCATACTTTTACATGTTTTGTTTGTTCTGTTTTACTAATTTGTACATATTTTTTCAAGATTTATTTATTTTATTATTATTTGTTTAAATTTAACACACGCGTTTTGTTAATTTGAATATTTTATGACTATTATGAGTTTTATTTCACATGTTTTAAACATTTTGTACGCGTCTTTAATTTAATTTTCATTATGTTTAACTTTTGTCACATCTGATTTCTAAATTTTCGTGTTTTTATGAGTATATTTTATGTTGTTTTTCAAGTTGTATTGCTAATTTTTGTAAATATTTTGTTTTACTTTGTGTTTTTGTATTACTTTTTTGTGCTTTTGTTAAATTTTGTTAGTTTTTCTCTTTTATTTGTGTTTTTGACGTTAAAATTTCACATTTTCCTGATATTTTCGTGCTTTTTCCGTGAATTGAGTGGTGGTGGTGATGATTATTTGGTTTCAGTGGTAGTGATTGCTGCTGCTGCTGCTGCTGCTGGGTAGTGTGGGAATATTGCTGCTGGTGGGCGGATTGGGATATCGCTGCTGCTGCTGCTGCTGCTGGGCGGATTGGGATATTGCTGCTGTTCTTTGGTTTATTTTACTTTTCTTAAAGTTACGGCTGGGAAGGGTCCAATCATATGAGAATAACAAAGTCATTATCAATTCCATAGTTAATTTTCTCCGCCATGAGACAGGCACGGGTCGGGAATCCACGTGCAGTCTTTACATTGTATCTGGAGTTAAAGTTCATTCAACTGGATGTTGATTTCTTCTGCATCTTCTTGGTTCGGGATTTGTATTGTTTCAATGGAGCTGTTCATTGGATCGTTGGGTTCTATCTTCAGTGTGATGGTAAAACCATTCATGTTCTTAGGTTGGACTGGAGCGTCTTCTGGGCTTTGATGCTTGGTACGCTGATGACGTAATAACACATCCTTTCTACTGCATTTCTGTCCACATTTTTCACAACGAAACTTGTTGGGCTTGATCCTATGTGTATTCATGTGTCGTTGCAGATTGTCTCGGCGACTAAAGGTTTGGTGGCATATTCCACAATTTCGTCTCAGTGGTTGACTTCTCTCAGTCATACAATAAGGCGCATTTCTGGACATCTTGCTGTTTTCATTCGTCTCACTGGTTGAGTTTTTCTTTCAGTATGGTGGCAAGGGGTAGTTCTGGACATCTTGTATAGTTTGGCTGTTTCATTTGAGTGCATCTGTTCAGTTCCTGAATCTTAATTATGTCTCACTGTAAAGGTAAAGCCTCGCTTTTATACACGTCTGTTCGGTTCGAAGGTTAGAAGCAGAATGAGAACTTCAGTCGTTGTGGCTTGTTATATGGTCGGTTGATTTATGATTGACCCCCTGTCAATATGTAGGGGACCCCCTCACAGCCATACCATAAGAAATGGGACTTCATAAATGTATTCAACGGATTTAGAATGACAAAGATACCCCAAATACATATATAAAAAGTCTTTAGTACTTGAATTTTGGGCCATTCCCGAAATTTTTTACCCTCACAGCATCACTACTATTAGAGATAGACAGGCAAAGTTACCCCGAAAACATATATATATGTCTATATTACTTAAGTAAGAAAAAATTGAAATTTGGGCCTTTTCCGAATTTTTGAACCCCTCGTAGCACCCTTAATATTAGAGATAGAGCTTAACTAATGTTACCAGTCGCTTTAGGTTGCCAAAGTTACCCCGAAAGCATATATAACATGTCTATAGTACTTAACTAAGAAAAAATTGTTTTTTGGGCCATTCCCGAATATTCGGGTACCCCTATCTCCCAAACGGTAAGAGATAGAGACTTAAAACCTTCACCAATTGCTGTAGAAGCTAGACGTTACCCCAGATCGATATATGCATTGTACGAGAAAGGAACGATAACTTTGTAAATCGAGAAAAACTACAGTAGTAATGGGCACAGTTCACCCCCTTTTTTACGCAGCAAAAAGGTAAAAAGTTGATACTTTCAAACCGGAGGGAAAGGCTCCCATTGGTCCGTTCAAACTTGATATGATTTGAAATCGGGCGGGCAACGCTCCCATTGGTCCATTTTGAATATTTGAATTTCAAATCTAGAGGGAAACGCTTTCATTGGTTCGTTTTGGACATCGTCACTTCCGTTGACGTGATTTCCGACCACGTCACATCCGATGAAGCCATTGCATTTCCGGTCACGTGACTTCCGATGACGTCATACTTCCGGTCATGTGAGTTCCTGATGATGTCACTTCCGCCTAGTCCTTTTGTCCTCAAATGATAACTGAACTGTGCCTCGTTACTACTACTATTCTCTAATCATTTTGGTTAAATCATGCTTCATTAAAATCATATTTAAAAAAAATCACAACTACAAATTAGGAGGTGTTAATGAAAAAAGAGACAACAGAAATGTTAACCTTTTTTTTTTTCTTTCCTTTTCTCTCGTCTCTGCTTTCGATATTCCATTTTTAGATACTGATCCAAGTACTTTGAATATAACAAAAAAAGGTTTTATTCGTACAAATAGAAGCAAAATACGTTTACACGTGTGTTATAGATATTCATAGCGTCACCAACGACAACCTGATTTTACACCTTTGAGGCGTATAAATTAGCCATCTTTGGCGAGTTTTCCCAAAACAAGGACGATGCCATATGTTCTAAATTTTATATGGAATCCTGAAGTTGAATCTATGTTGTGCTAGTTTTTGGTTCATAAGAATCAGGTGGTCAGAATAACATATGAAATTAATTCTGAAATTAACAAAAAAAAAAGCCAAAATTTGAAAGTATGATAGTATATCCATTTCGGAAATTCTCCAAAGAATAGCTACACCATAATTGAACTATATAGAGAGCAAATATCTCTCGCAGGGATCTGCGGAATGTTCTCACGGACTCGACACCACAGGTGATTCAAATTCCAGTCCAAAATAAATAATGAAAGAATATGGAGTAAATGAATATGGAACAAAGTCTTTACAAATACATGGTTTCCCAGGCAATGAAATGACACGTTTTTGTTGTTCTTCATTTTGAAGTAGCCAACAGGCCTTCAACAATAATGTTCACTCGTACCTTATAGTAAGTTCACCACGGTCCCTAGCAGTGGTTTGAGCATAATTTATTGCTAAATTCAACCATGGGCGCCGCAGGTTAAAGTTATATTCAAGTCAAGATCTGAGATACTAAAGCAGGTATTCCGATCTACATTTCACGCAAGAGCGACTCAAGTTTGAAGTTTGCATTCATGTCCGGACTATGGCATGAAGAGGAATTTTGACCTATATTTCACACATGAATAGCTTAGGTTATAGTTTTTGTTTTGGGATACAACATCAATGACGACTTGTTCGGTTTTCTGCAAAGAGCAAAACTGGCGAGATGATTAGCTAACATTTTCAGCTGATCTCTTCTTTTGTTTATTATACAGTTGATATAAAATCTGTTGTTTTTTTCAAGCATATTTCAATGCCATTCCTCGATTGATTTCAGTGATTTCAGTATTTGTTTCGAAAAAGTACAATCTTAGCAGTTTATTTGTTAGTCAAATTAGTCAATGTTTCATGGTATAATCTTTAAATCATTTAGTTGAAATATTTTTATATTAAAAAATTTGAAGAGTTTTAAACCAAGAGTTTAAATACCAAGAAAAAAATAGACTAAGTGAATCTTAGCAATTCTACATCTACGTCTCGATATAAATTATAATGATTTTAAAAAGTTCATTAAAATCATGAATATATATCTAGTTTCGAAGTCATGAAAACACAAGTGCATATATGCCTCCTGTCATTAAAAAGGTTGTAATGTCTTAGCACAATAGCCATAGCATTCCAATCACTTCCATGTGAAGCAGACAGCTGATTCTAATAATATGAGTTTCCCCAACGAAATCATCACAAAATCAACATATCAATAGGTCAACATGAGAAAAAATAATGGCTGATGGGCAGTAAACATATGTACAATAATTCTAACAATTGTGTCTGGTTCTTATTGTCTGTATATTCGTCTGAGGACCAGAGGGTAGTTGAAGGGTCATTACAATAGTGTCCTCAGCAATGCGTACAATACAGTTCTTTGTTCACTTGGTAGTACGTATAAAAGGAGCTATGGGTTTTAGAGCACAAGAGTTTCTACGCCATAAACACATACTGAAGATTCCCTGTCAATAGTTGGAATATTTTATTACACCTGCTTCCAACCTTAAACATGAATAATTATTTTCTTAATCGTCATGAAAACACTTTTTATAGAAGCTTTATACCTTGCAAAATGGCGACAAACGGCTGTTTAAAACTCTAATAAAATATTTTTATTGTTTTTATTGGTATGCTGATATTGGATTCATTTTTAGTTCTGTTACAAAGAAACCGAGACTGAACTGAAATAAGCAATGAAGGGATATGGAGTAAATGAACTGATTCCAGTTCACAAAAATATAACGGAATATTCATTATCAAAAGGGAAAAGCTCGGGACTCTTAGTATTTTGATTTCTACAATAGTTCTTGCTTGTCTTTGATTTTTATGTTCTTGCTTTAATTTGGTCTTTTTTAAAGTCATACATAGTTTCTACTGAAACCAATTCACACTCATTAAAATTATAACAGGAAATGAAAATTACAAACACAAAAACATAACATTATAAGACAAGTTAAATTTCATCTAATATATAAAGAGGGGAAAATAACATCATTTGCTTTAAAGGTTCAACTTAAAAATAGTACTGCAAAGAGATTTGATTAGTCCCTGAAAGAACAAATAAATGCTTGTTATTTGCTCAACAGAATGCCAAAAATATGGTTAATGCATGTTTGGAGAATTTGAAAGTCTTTCAATGTTATGGCGAGATCTCTTTCACGAATCACAAGTTGAAATTTTAATAATGTTGGACCTTGAATGGACAGCATTTAGTGGATAAATTTAACAATACATATAGATATTTAGACGATATTTTGGCTTTAAATAATCCTGAATTTTCTAAATTTACAGATGGAATTTATCCTAACTTACTTTAAATAAATCTAATAGCAGCAGTGATTATACTCCTTTTCTTGATCTTGATATATCAATAAATCAAGGAAAGTTAAACACTAAGGTTTATGATAAAAGGGATGATTTCTCCTCCCATATAATCAATTTTCCCCATCTCGACGGCGATGTTCCGTTAGCCCCTTCTTACAGGGTCTACATTTCACAACTTGTTCGATATGCACGAGTATGTAGTGATGTTTCTGACTTCAACGACGGAAATCTTTGTCTCACTGAAAAACTTCTGCATCAAGGGTTTAGATATCATAAATTGATAAAAACATTCTCTAGTAGTCTCTTGTGATTTCATGTTTATGTCCGTATATTTAGTTCTTTCAGTTCCATTTTTCACAATTGACTCAGTCCTGTTGCCAACTGAATTTTACTGTTGTTACGATTGTTTTTTGATTTATCACATTGGCTGTAGGGGGAAGGTTTGAGCCCAATAAAACTAGTTTAACCCCACCGCAGCAGGTTTGCGCCTGTCCCAAGTCAGGAAATTTATTAAGCCTTTGTGTGTCTTTTCTGTTTATGTATTCTGGTGTATGCATGAAATCATTATGCTAAACTCCTCACGGGAAGGGATTTTGGTGGAAGCTGTATACTGAGGGTACATAATTCTATTTGTCGTTTGGTAATGGGTCTTGAGCTGGCATGTCGGTTAATTGCTAGTAGTCTTTTGTGATTTCATGTTTATGTCCGTATATTTAGTTGTTTCAATTTAATTTTTCACAATTGACTCAGTCCTGTTGTCAACTGAATTTTACTGTCGTTACTATTGTTTTTTATTTATCACATTGGCTAGGGGGAAGGTTTGGGCCCAATAAAACTAGTTTAACCCCGCCGCAGCAGGTTTGCACCTGTCCTAAGTCAGGAAATTTAAGCCTTTGTGTGTCTTGTCTTTTTTCTATTTAGTTTACTTTATGTCTATAGGAGTCTAGGATGATGTTTATTTCGCTGAACTTGATTACTCTTTATTCAGGGGCCGACTCCGACCTACCGTTGGGTGTGGGGTTTTCACTGAATTCATTGAAGTTCTTATGGTGGCTTTGAGTTGTTATTACTCCCCTTTGGGTCGTTGTCTCTTTGACACATTCCCCGTTTCCCTTCTTTTTTAAGTCTCCCAAACGAAGTTGGGAGACTTATTGTTTTTGTTGCGTTTCTTATTATTATTATTCCGCTTTCTTTCTTTATTCTCGTCCGCATGAACTTGTCCGAACAAGATCTCAGTGACTGTTTGACCTCGAAATTTAAAACTTTATAGGATGTTTTCCTATATATCTAGTTGTACCTAAAACAAAAAATTTCGCAAAAGGGGTTTATTAAGGGTACATTTGGGGGGCTCAAAAAGGGGTGGGGTCTGCAATGTTAACCCTATTGGAAAATAAAATTTTGGATATTTTTCACCCTATTTCTCACTGCATCTCAAAAACTTTTAAGACTAGCTTCATGAAACTCCATAGGGAAGGTGTTTGTAATGTAAGAAAGGGTTCTACAGCATTGGAACTTTCAAAATAATTTCGGTTGTCATGGAAACCAAACAAAAAATGGAAATTTTGAGAAAATAGTAGTTTATGCTAATGATTATATTTTGATTACAGCAATACATATCACATATGTTATAACGGGAACCCCTGCCCAATTTTTTTTTGGAAGGAGGTCTGAAATTGGTGTTAACGGACAAAAGAGCATTTGGTTGCCATGGAAATAAAACCAGAAACTTATTTTTTTTTAAATCATAAAAAATGATAAAAAAGAAGGAATTTTGAGAAATATGTATTACATAGCTTATAAGGGGAACTCCTGTCCAAATGTTTTTGGAAAGGGTCTGAAATTTGGTGTAATGGACAAAAGAGCACTTGTTTGTCAAGGAAACAAAACCATAAACATATTTTTTGTAGAATAATTGAGTTTTCTGATTAAAAAAAGGGAATTTTGAGAAATATGTATCAATAGGTTATAAGGGGAACCCCTGCCCAAATTTTCTTTGGAAAGATGCCTGCAATTGGGTGCAATGGACAAAAGAGCATTTGGTTGCCATGGAAACAAAACCAGAAACTTATTTTTTTTTTTTAAATCAGGTTTTCTGATAAAAATGAAGGAATTTTGAGAAATATGTATTACAATAATAATTCTTTATTGCAAAATTACACCCCTAAGGGTCAAAGCAATACAATACAACACAAAACATATTTTACATAGCTTATAAGGGAACCCCTGCCCATTTTTTTTTTTTTTTGGAAAGGGTCTGAAATTGGATGTAGTGGACAAAAGAGCACTTGTTTGCCATAGAAACAAAAGCAGAAACATTTTTGGGTTGAAAAATTTACTTTTCTGATAAAAAAAAGGACTTTTGAGAAATATGGATAACATTGGTTATGAGGGGGGCTCCTGCACAAATTTTCTTTGGAAAGAGGTCTGAAATAGGGTGTAATGGACAAAAGAGCATTTGGAAGCCATGGAAACAAAACCAGAAACTTTTTTTTTAATCATGGTTTTTTTATAAAAAGAGGGAATTTTGAGAAATGTGTATAACATAGCTTATAAGGGGAACCCCTGCCCAAATTTATTTGGAAAGGATCTGAAATTGGATGTAATGGACAAAAGATCATTTGGTTGCCATGGAAATAAAACCAGAAACTTATTTATTGAAAAATCAGGTTTTATGAAAAAAAAGAAGGAATTTTTAGAAATATATATTACATATCTTATAAGGGGAACTCCTTTCCCAAATTTTTTTGGAAAGGGTCTGAAATGGGGTGTAATGGACAAAAGAGCACATGTTTCTCATGGAAACAAAACCATCAACGTATTTTTTTTTGGTAGAAAAATTGAGTTTTCTGATAAAAAAAATTGCAATTTTGAGAAATATGTATTACATAGGTTATAAGGGGAACCCCTGCCCAAATTTGTTTTCTTGAGGGAGTCTCGTAATGCCTTGAAATCCGATATGGGAGTTCCTTTGGGAGACTTTTGTGTTTCGCTTGCGAACACAGTTATCACTTGTTCTAAATGCTATTATAGATACATTGACTTATTAAGAAAATTTGGTTCCACATGCAGGGCTCTTATACATCAGGGCATTTCACATCCAAACTTCTATGGCAATATCATTTACAAAGCGCATAAATTCAAAAATTGTCCTTCCAAACTTATTAATCCGTTGAACAAACTTATTCATAAAGCATATAAATACAGCATTGTTGTTAAATCTTTACTTCTGGTTTTTGTTGGCAAAAATATTGATCATCTCCTAAATGCTTTACATCATAACTGAATTTAAACAATCACATTGGCAGTATTTGGCATTGCACAATATCATGTTCTTCTTTCATAATTGATGATGTTGTTATACCAAATCTGTTTAGAAGTATTTCAATTGAAATTTCATATGTAAGAAGGCTTGCAATCATAGTCAACGGAAATTATGTCCTTAGCTAGCTGTGAGTAACTGCGAGCATTTGTCCGGACAGTACCTGTCTGTATTGTCTTCATGTTTTATGAACTTCATTGTAAGGGTACTAGTCTTGATAAGTTGGACTTTTTTCTAGTTTGATTTTTACTGTGAGTCTTTTTGTGTTTTTTATTTTTTAGCCATTCACCACACATAGGGGGAGGGTTTGGATCCAAGAAAACGAGTTTAACCCACCGCAATTTTTCCGCCTGTCCCAAGTCAGGAATATGTTGGTCATTGGCTTGTCCTTGTCTTCTTATAAAATTTTAGTTTCTTGATATTTGGGTTATTGGATGTGGTTTGTTTCCATTGATTTATTCACTTTTTTTTACCTTTTTGGGGCCATTTAGCGCTTGCTATATGGTGTGAGGTTCCTCACCATGTTGAAGACCGTACGTTGACCCCTAGATGCTTTGTTTTGGGTCGTTTTAACCTGGATATGGGATATTGTCTCCTTGAAATTTACCCAATTTCTTTTCTTTTTTTAATATACATGCCTTTACAGATTGTGATAGTAATCATATCGGCAAACGAATACTGAAGTAGAACTTATGTCTCTATAGTGCAGATCAAACAAGGGATCTGTGAGCAAATGCTCACTAGTAATACCCCCGCTCTCATCTTCCAGTCTCTAATAACCTGACAAAGTTGGTAAACAAAATGTAGTACCCCACAAGTCTTAAAATGTGTCCCAAAATATGGCATGCCTACAAAAAGCTTCTGACAAAATTTCAAGTATCATTTACCAGTGCAGAGAAAAGCTGTATGAAAGTTGTGTAGGACGGACGGGATGATGAAAATTAAACTAAGTCAGTAAACAGGAAGTAGCATTCTGACAATGCATCCCACAATATGGCATAACTATACAATGCTTCTGACAAAATTTCAAGTCTGTATCATTTACTATTGCAGCGAAAAGCTTTACGAATGTTGTGACGGACGGACAGAAAAATGAAAAATTGACTAAGTTTATAAACAGGAAGTAGCATCCCGACAAGTTTGAAAACGCATCCCACAATATGGCATGACTATACAAAGCTTCTGACAAATTTTCAAGTTTGTATCATTTACCATTGCAGAGAAAAGCTTTACGAAAGTTGTGACGGACGGAAAGAATGATGAAAAATTGACTAAGTCGGTAAACAGGAAGTAGAATCCTAACAGGTCTAAAAATGCATCCCACAATATGGCATGACTACACAAAGCTTCTGACAAAATTTCAAATTTGTATCATTTACCATTGCAGAGAAAACCTTTACGAAAGTTGTGACGGACGGACAGAATGATGAAAAACTGACTAAGTCGGTAAACAGGAAGTAGCAACCCGACAGGTCTGAAAATGCATCCCACAATATGGCATAACTACACAAAGCTTCTGACAAAATTTAAAGTTTGTATCATTTACCATTGCAGAGAAAAGCTCTACGAAAGTTGTGACGGACGGAATTACGGAATGACGGAATGACGGAATTACGGAATGACGTTACAGGTAAAACAGTATACCCCCTCCTCCTCCGGAGAGGGGGTATAATCAAAATATTTGAAAGACCATAAACTGGAATATGTGTCAAATCTGAAAGAGAGCAAATAACCGATAGGGCCAAGTGAAAAGCCAGTATCAACTAGGGATTGAACTATGTACGAGGGAGACACCCCATTAAGTCTAACAAAATTATAAATTCTAAATATTGCAAGTTTCCAAATAAAATAGGTTTTTTGGTCAAAACCACAGTACTGACTACTTGGTTGGTGAATACCCTCTTAACTAAACCCTCGGGACTAACAATCCAACATCAGGGGCATCGATCCAGTGGTAATGAATAACAAAATACTGAAGTTACTGTTAAATCAATTTACCTTGCGTATTATAGAAATTTAATGTTTTTATCAAAATTCAAACATTTACAAATATTGAGACTTCACACTTCAGTGTTATCATCATTTGGCATAAAAGCTAATGATGAAAACAATCAACTCCCTTACATCTACTGGGTACCTAAACTTCATAAGAATCCATACAAACAGAGATTCATTGCCGGGTCTTCCAGATGCAACACTAAACCTCTTTCACAGCTACTCGCTACTTTGTTGACCGCAGTCAGAGACGGCCTGAAAAATTACTGTAATAAAGCTTACTCCACAAGCGGTGTGAATCAAATGTGGATTCTTAAAAATTCAAAAGATCTTCTTGAACAGCTTTCCTCAACCAGTCTTACCCATTGCCATAGCATTCAAACTTTTGACTTTTCTACACTTTATACAACCCTGCCACACAATAAACTGAAAACAGTAATTGCAGATTTAATACATCAATGTTTCTGCACAAAAAATGGAGAACGCAGATACACCTATTTAGTTGTAGGGAAAGACAAGACATATTTTGTTAAGAACCACACCGATTCAAATAAGAAGTACACCGAGACTGACGTAATCAAAATGTTAGAATTTTTGATCGACAATATTTTGTCGAATTTGGAGGTCGTGTTTTCCAACAGACAATAGGGATTCCTATGGGAACAAACTGTACGCCGCTTTTAGCTGACCTTTTCCTCTACTCGTACGAGGCCAAGTTTTTACAAGGGCTTATTCAAAGAAAACAAAAACATTTAGCCCAGTCCTTTAATTTCAGCTTCCGCTACATAGACGATGTTCTTTCTCTTAATAATC
>MJUU01055755.1:70645-103673 GCA_002080025.1 Modiolus philippinarum | reverse complement strand
TTTTTTTTTCTGGACAGAAAATTTTTTTCGCGCTTCGCGCGAAACAAATTATTTATTTTTTGCACGCATATCAACAAAATATTTTTTTTCAAAATTAACATTATTTTTTTGGGCAGAAAGCCTCATTCAGAAAATTTTTTTTCATCATTTTGGCAGCCAACATATTTTTTTCACATAAAATCAGATCCAAAATATTTTTTTTAGAAAAAAAACCATAGCCCCCCCTTCAAGTTAAATGGTCGATCCCTAAATAAAGTAATAAATCATAAACTGACATTCTAGGAACAGCTCCTTCATGTGAAGATAACCATGAAGACACTACAACAGGCTACTATTATTTTCTAATGCATTACTCCGGTGGAAGCGTCTACAGCACAGGGACCAACCGACAGATCTGCATTGCCCTAAAGCAATTCGACAGTGTTATTCGTCATTACTACGGTAGGTTACACAGCACGGGGACAAACCGACAGATTTGTATTGCCTTAAAACAATTCGACAGTGTTATCCGTCATTACTACGGTAGGTAACACAGCAAGGGGACAAACCGACAGATCTGCGTTGCCTTAAAACAATTCGACATTGTCATTCGTCATTACTACGGTAGGTTACACAGCATGGGGACAAACCGACAGATTTGCATTGCCTTAAGCAATTCGACAGTGTCATTCGTCATTACTACGGTAGGTAACACAGCAAGGGGACAAACCGACAGATCTGCGTTGCCTTAAAACAATTCGACAATGTCATTCGTCATTACTACGGTAGGAAACACAGCAAGGGGACAAACCGACAGATCTCTATTGACTTAAAACAATTCGACAGTGTTATCCGTCATTACTACGGTAGGTAACAGAGCACGGGCACAAACCGACAGATTTGCATTGCCTAAAACAATTCGACAGTGTCATTCGTCATTACTAAGGTAGGTAACACAACACGGGGACAAATCGTCAGATTTGCATAGCCCTGAAACAATTCTACAGTGTCATTCGTCCTTACTAGGAATTTGTCAAAGGTTTAAAAACATTATATTTGCCACCTGTATTTGATACAAATCGCCAGTGTGAAACAATAGATTTAGAAAATAGGAAAGTGCCGAAGACAAAAGAAATAAAAGAAATTTAAGGTTTTGATTTTTACAGTCAGTTGATCTTAATCAAAAAGAAAAAAAATATTAGGAGAGATATTTCTTTTAGTTTCGGAAAAACATTTACGGGAAAGGGACTTAGTTTTTTCGTAAAGTGAGAAGGTGATTGATGCTTCTCAATACATCGGTAAAGTATACTGAAATTGAAAAGGCAGAAAAGGGAAAACTGCAGAATGAAAAACTCCAAAATACAAATGAGGACAACATGACAAAGATAAAATAAGCAAAAATAGCATTGTCAACAAAATAAAATACTAGGGGTGACGTAATGAATCGTAAGAATAAGCATGATTTGCTCTACTTGTGGCATCCGTCACACTGCCAATAACAGTCCGGTGTAAAGTCATAGTCGCTGTTAGTCTTTATAATAGCAAACTCTAGAGCTTCTCATAAATGTCTGTTCTAATCTGCAAAATGGAGAGATATGTCAAATCAGGGCGACAACTGGAAAACTTTAATAGTGACAATTGCGAAAGTGGTTGCACAAAACCCATCCTTTTAAGTGTTTACGATAGTTATTTTGCTTAGTTGACAATATCGCTGTACACATAACAATAGCGGATGAGTTGTAAAATGTAAGCACCATCGGAGAAACAGAAAGATTACTGCTCAAAACGGGAAGCTTTTGAAATAGCAACTCATATCTTATACAAATTGCGGCAACATGACAAAAAAGGCAATTCAAATAAACAGGAAGGCATGAAAACTAAGCACTAGCAGTTTGAACCCCTACAAAAAAGGCATTATCATCAGGTGCTTCGAAAGGAAAATCACCCATTACACTGCCAATGAAAAGATCGGTTTTGTCAATTCGGTAATAAAACTCTGGATTTACTTGAATATTTTCATTCTCATTTCTGAAATAGAAACATTTTTGGATCAGTAAAATCGTGACAACTGGCAATTTTGTTATTTATTACCCCTGGGCCGATGCCTCTGCTGCTGGACTGTTAGTCCCTGAGAGTATTCCCCAACCCCGGTGCTGGCCTGAAAACTGATTTTATTTGGAAACTTGGAATGAAATAAAAGGAACAACAGGAAACACCTACAATGACCGAAAACCATAATTACATGCCACAATCTGCCAGGCAACCATACAACAAAAACACAAATAAGACAACAGACAAACGTAAACAAAAATATTAACTCGGGACAGCCGGACTTGGTACCGGCACTAGCAGAAGCCAGCAGTAGGGTTAAACCGGTTTATGGGTACCCAAACCTCCCCTTTATCTGTCCCGTATCCCTATAGTTAAGTAAACATACGAATAAAATCCAATACAGGTAGACTACTAACTCCATGACCTCAATCTTGAAAGGAGAGAATGTGACAATACGTAATTTTGAAAGATGAGTCAAGGGGTGCTAATACTAGTATCTTAATTTTAGAAAATTTCGTTTAAAACTAAGGAGTATCTCCCTCTTGCATAACTCTGTCCTTAGCTTATATTGGCTTTCATATTTAGATCTTATTGGTTATTTGTTCTCTATCAGTTTTTACACGTATTTCGGTTTATGGACTTCCAATTGTTCTGATTTGATCTGCACTGAAGAGACAGAAGATGTCGAAATGCGCATATCCTGAAACAAAATTTACAGTAACTTCGGTATTTTGTTATCTGTAAAACTTTTTAGTGATAATTTGAACAGTGTTTGAACATATACTTGGTGTATAAGTTTTAGAAAGACACATTTGCTGTACAAACTACAGGCTCGTCAACAGCAAATGAGTTGTGAAATGTTGATACCACACGCCAGAGATATTGTTTTTTCAGTGTTGTCAATGTAGAGGCATAATTCCAGATATGAGGCTGATGATGGTGTGTCAGTAGTCTCTTAAAAACCGAGTTCATTTTGATTTATGTGATGAAGGTTTTCTTAAATTGAGGATTGTTCAATTAAAGAAAATCATCCATATAACGGAATCTAAAACTAAAGAACTTGGTTAGCTTATTAGTATTGTCTGTTATCTGAACCAGCCGTTGTTAGAATCTTGCTTCATACGCATAAAGAAATAAATCGATTAAAAGTGGCACACAGTTAGTCTCCAAAGTATCCCTATTGTCTGCTAGAATACATGTGTACACATTCTACAAATATGTTATCATCAATTAAAAATTCTAGCATTGCGATGACATCTTCCTCGAAATATTTCTTGTTGGAATCAGTGTGATATTTGACAAAATTCGAAAAGTTTTAATCATCCCTTTTGTCGTAAAGATTTGATTTAAGCCGCCCAAAGTAAGAAACAATAAATTAAAGTAGTATAAATCCATGCATGATGAAGTTGCTAGTATATCATTGGCTGCTTTAATTTTGAGTTCATTTGGATATATATATTAGAAAAATATCTTAAAAATTAGGATAGTTGAAAAAAAGAATATCATTTATATAACGGAAACTGACAATTACTAGTAGTCCCCAAAGGTAGCCCCTTTTCTGTTGGAATACTTGTCTCATGCTGTCAATTCAAAATTGCAATATTTTACTGCTGGTGGACTGCTAGTCCCCGAGGGTATTCCACAACCCAGTATCCAGTACTTCGGTGCTGGCCCGAACACCGATTTTATTTGAAAACATGCAATATCTAAATTTAAGAAAATTTTGTATCTCCTTCTTGCATAGCTTTGTCCTAGGGCTGATTTTGGCTTTCATTTTTGGACCCTTTTGGTAATTATCCCCGCACTTTCGAATGAAAGTTCGGGGATATTGTCGTCCGTCCGTCCGTCCGTCTGTCCGTTCGTCCGTCCGTCCGTCTGTCCGTCCGTCTGTCCGTCCGTCCGTCACACATCCTTGCGACGCGAACTCCTCCTACATTTTTCGATTTATGGTTATAATTTTTTTATAGAACTGTTGCATATATGCTGCAGATGCGCAATAAGCTTTCGGATTTTTGATATGGGTCTTGGTGCAAACAAGAAGCCCCAAGATGTCCATTTTGACACATGTGGCATGCGACGCGAACTCCTCCTACATTTTTGGATTTAGGGTTTTAATTTTGTTGTAGAATTGTTGCATATGGTCTGTAGATGCGCAATAAGCTTTCGGATTTTTGATAACTATCTTGATGCAAACAAGAGGCCCCAAGATGTCGATTCGACAAAGACCACAAAATGTGGATTGTGACACATATGGCATGCGACGCAAACTCATCCTACATTTTTGGATTTATGGATTTAATTTTGTTGCAGAATTGTTGCATATAATCTGTAGATGCGCAATAAGCTTTCAGAATTTTGATTCCGGTTCCAACTTTGGTAAATTTCCTGAAAATGTTAAAGACTGATATTTTTGGACATTTTGGCATATAATCTTATATTTTGGCAAGTATTTGGAAAAAAATAAAAATTCTGAAATCTTAGAATTCGAAAATGTGATTCCAATTTTGGTAAATATCCTGAAAGTCTCAA
The DNA here is from genome assembly GCA_002080025.1 of Modiolus philippinarum. NCBI lineage: Eukaryota > Metazoa > Mollusca > Bivalvia > Mytilida > Modiolidae > Modiolus > Modiolus philippinarum. The sequence goes on along the minus strand of MJUU01055755.1, from coordinate 99,113 downwards.
AGACCACTTATTTTTTTGAATTCTACCTAGCAACCATACTTTTAGCATTTGTTTTGATAAGGTTAATCATTTTCACCAATTGAATTTCAAAAATAGTTGACCACTTATTTTTTGGAATTCTACCTAGCAATAATACCGTTAGGATTTGTTTCCATCAGGGTAATCATTTTCACCAATTGAATTTCAAAAATATTTGATTCCGATTTTGGTAAATTTCCTGAAAGTGTCAAAGACCACTTATTTTTTGGAATTCTACCTAGCGACCATGCTGTTAGGATTTGTTTCCATTAGGGCAATCATTTTTACCAATTGAATTTCAAAAATAATTGATTCCAATTTTGGTAAATTTCCTGAAAGTGTCAAAGACCACATATTTTTTGGAATTCTACATTGAAACCATAGTTAAAAAAATTGCTAGAATTAGAAGAAACATTTCACAAACTTGATTTCCAAAATATATGATTCCAAGTTTGGTAAAATTTCTGAAAGTCTCAAAGACTTCTTATTTTTTGGAATTCTGCCTAACAACCATATATTCCTTAATTCCTCATGGTAAAAATAGTGACTGTCAATAGTTTAATTTCAAAAATGTTAAGAAAAATTATACCCAGGGTCTATAGCTGTTTTCTGTGTCAAACAGGGGGTGCGGGGATCACTGTCGTTTCCGACAGTCATTACTCTAGTTTGTTTTCTATCAGCTTTTGCACATGTTTCGGTTTATGGATTTCCAAATGTTTTGATTTAGTCTGCACTGAAGAGACAAAAGTTGTTGAAATGCGCATAAGCAGAAACTAAATTCACAGTAACTTCGGTATTTTGTTATTTGAACGACATCCCACATCTTTTTTGTTTTTGTTGGAATCAGTGCTGTGTTTGACAAGATAAGTAAGCCCTGTCTGTATCTGGCATCAAATATGAATATTTTTATTACCCAATTTATTATTGAGTGATGTATTCCGGAGTACTGAATTTAATTTATCCTGTAGTGTAGAGTGAGAAAAATCAAATGTTTAAACACTGTTGTAATAGTTTATTTCAGTTGAAGATGGATATTCTTACCAGTGTATAGAGTTTTTATACTCCAATTAACAAGGAAAGCATATGGAGTAAATGCAATTGAGACAAAATCGTTACAAATACATGTTAACCATGCAATGGGACAGCTCTTTTATTGTTGTCCTCATCTTAAAGTTACAATGAGGCCTTCAACAATGAGCTTTGCTCATACTTCTTATATTGCTATATATGCCAAAACTTATTCAACCAACCCCTGTTGTTACACACTTTTAACACATACCTGATAAGCCATCTTTCACTCAGTCCGTAAGATGTCATAAGCTTAAAAGGGAATTGTAGTTCTTTCGGTACACCTAGCAATCAATCTCTGCTTGTAAGGGAATGTATGTAGCCTAAGTAACCTGTAGACATAGGGAGAATGTCGCATTCCTCACTCACATTGATACCAATAAAGATTGATTGATTGATTGAATATTGTTTAACGTCTACTCAGCAATATTTCAGCTATATCAAGACGAGAACAAGTTTTTTAATAAATAATCACTTTGGGGTATGGAAAGGGACATGAGACGGGAAATTCTGACTGCCACTGGAAAAGTAGGGTGAAATCGTCAAGGGCGGGTAATTTAGCCTTGTAGCCGATCACTTACGGACCACCCCAAAAAGAGCTTGCTACAAGGGTTCTTTAACGTGCAGGAAGCGTGGCATTTCTTCCAACACGTGGACCTGAGTTTACATCCCATCCAAAAGATGGGTTGTGTATTTATTAATCCCGCACAATCACGGAATGGGTCCTATTTTTATATCCCGGGACCCTCGGGATCAGCCTCCGTTTAGGAGGGGTCACACCCCGCAAGCCGGAGATACTAGGTCCTATTTCTATATCCCGGGGTTCCCTCGGGGTCCTCTGTTAGGAAGACTCATACTCCAAGCTCAGAGGATGCTGCGGGCCTATTCATAAGCCGGGACCGCGCACGGCGGCCAAAAAAGACAATCTGTTTTAATATTGTTGAAGACGTCCTCCTTAGTGTTATAGTTGGATCGAATGTTGGGTTGCAATATCAATCTTCTTTCCGAAGCAGTCAATGTATCGCCTTTTGCATATACATGTGTTGTTTTTAAGGACATGGTACAAAAACGTTACTGTCATGGAGAAATGAGAACAATGTCTGTAATAAACCATGATGTCAAAATGAAAAACACGACTTAAATGAAATCAATATCGTTTGATAGTGTCGATTTATTACAATATTAAGTTAATCATCAAAAAGAAAAAGCTTCCATATTTTCATTATTATTGAAAACAATGACAAACTTTTACCTGAACAAATTTAATTTTTTTAACTGAGAACACTTATGTATCAAATATGCAAAGGACACTAACATGTTAACATAAGGACACTAACATGTTAACATATGTTTTCCGGACATTTTAAAAAGAGGTTAAACACTTTGGACATAGGAATTGGTCGAAACTTATTCAAAATATGTTTTTATAAAATATTACATTGAACCATATACACATATTTGGAAATAAAGAATTCAAAAAGTAAATGGACACTGTCATCCACCCCAAAAAATGAAATATCGTGGTGATAATTTGTAAGATAGTGATAATATGTTGATTCAAAAACTATATTAATAAAACAACAGCATTAGTATACAGAAGAAACAAAGCACGCGTTAATTACAACAATGAAATTCTAGAGACAAGGAAAAAAACAAAGATGTGAGTTCGGAAATGAAATAAAATACAACACTCAAAACAAGGGCACTTACAACATAAAATCCAGAGATGTAAGTATGTTCTGCTCCGTACACTAAAATATGATTAAATGTTATGATATTCACATGGTAACGTTTCAGAAATTTTGTGGAAAACAATTTTTATTAAAACAACGGCAGTGGAATAATAAGGAACAAGGGAAGCGATGACCACCAAAGTCAAAGTCTAAAGACATTGCAAAAACGGCAACAGAGAAAAACAAAGACGAAACAAGGACGTGAGACAGCCACAAGACATCGAAATAAAAAGACGGCAATTCAATAATCCAATAATTTAAAAGTTTTGTTTAAATTCGAAAAGTTCTTAAAAAAAGTTGTGAAAAAACACTGAAACACTGAAAAATTAGTTTTCTTTTAGTAAATTCACCAAAATTGAAATAAAGATTTTTTTTTGCGTTTTAGCTTAATTACTATTTCTTATATCTTTTACCATTTATATTATTTTAAAATGAAGAATTATATTATATGTTGTAAGTATATAGTGTTTTACAGAGGATCTTGGCTCTCCTGGTGTCTTATCTGCGGCATCTGACTGTGTTTCCAGATTTACATCTTCTAGTCTTAGTCTTGCTTTAACAAAATGTAAGTGTTGTTTATACAATTTATAATAATATGAAATTTACTTCCTGTTTGAAACACCAGATGAACAAAGCTGCAGATGTGGATACATTTCTTGTTGCTGTAGCATTCGGTTTTGATATAATAAAGTTGTTAGCCATAAGCATAATCTTCAACATAAAAGGTCGGTTTTCTGAAGGGAATGTCCATCCCTTGGACGATCGCTTAGCTAAAGAGTTCCATCTTTCCGGATTTTATGTGTTGATCTACTTCCATAGTCTTTGACATATAATCCAAGCACAAGACAGTGACATTTTTGACCTATGATTATTGACAAGCTTGCAGGCAACTGAGCGTATACATGCCTTGCATCCCAGAACTTGGACGATTCCTATCCCTTTAAATTTAGCCTTTGGCCGGAAGGTACAGGGTTACAATCTACCATTTCAAGAAGATCATAAAGGTTTTGCTGTTTGAGAGACTATAATTGGCATTTGTTAGCATTTACTCATTTAGAAAGGCGGAAAATTATGACTGCAAATAGATAAGCTAAAATTAACCGTAGGGACAGAAACTTAAGTACAGTTACTGACCCACTAAGGCCAATCGAAAAGAGCTATTAGAAAGAGATCTTTAACATGGTATTTTCTACATTCAATGAGTCTACAGCAGCAGTATGACCTGTTTATGAGGTGCAAAGATTGTCAAGCTAGGAAGACGCTTGTACCCTTTCAATATCCCAGTGCTGCGAGTAGGCGTTATACAAGTATTAACAAATAATAAATACCTTCAAGATTCAAAATTTCTCCTTTAAATCGTCTGGTGTTCTTAATAAATTTGTCAACCGTTGTGAAATTTCGATTTCAAAACTCATGGCTGATATATCTACACGATGTCCAATTATTTGTGTTTCGGGTTTTCGACTTATATCACGTTTCTCATTATATAATAGCTGTGACACGAAACCACCATTAATTTCCAATCAATATTAAGTCTTTATAACAAAATTCCCAATTTTCTGCTTTGATGTACTGCTGTGCATTGGTTCTGTTTTTTGGTCCAGTTATTCCTTTTTTATTGTTTTGCCATATAAATAAATTTTCATTTTCATCTCTCTTGTCTGTATTCTCTTCTTGTCTTATCAGTAAGCCAAGCGACAATTTTTTCCGAATTTGGGTTAACGGAATCACACACATCTGCATTATACATATTTGGAAAGAGGGGATCATAGCGCATCGAAATAACAATGTCGTAGAGATCGAAGTTTGTCATATTTTATTTAAAATAGGGTTAAAGGTCATTTCCTAAAATTTAGAAAAATCCCATGAAACTAAAAGCTGGCTTAATTTTACCAACAAACAAAATTAAAAAAAAATAGAAAAATGTGAGCAAAGCTCACTAAAATACATACTCCCGCTCCCCTATTTGATTAAAAAACTAGAAAAATGTGAGCAAAGCCCACTAATATCATATCCCCCGCACCCCAATTGAATTCCAGTAAAATAAAATCTAAACAAATTTTGAAACAGCTGTTGCACAACGGCAATATGTACTTAACATTCTGTGAAAGTTTCAAAGAATTTCATAAAGTGGTCTAGGAGGAGTTGTAGCCACAAAGTAGGTACCCTATGGCGGACGGACGAACGAACGGACGGACGGACAGACACCAAGGTCACTATATACCGACCGCATTCTGTGAAAGTTTCATTGCATTCCACTGACTGGTCTAGGAGGAGTTGTCGCCACAAAGTGCAAATGGGTTGTTTGTAGCTTTACAGTTTTCCGTGCTATAAGGGATCAAAAGGGCCGAAATTGGATTTTTCAAAATATGAAAAATCTTTCTTTTTAATTTGATTTCGATTCCTCTTGTTGTAATCTTATTGAAGAATGTCAATAGATTTGGCATATCTCTTGTGGTCTACAAATAATTGGTCAAATAAGCTGAAATTTAAATTTTTGAAAAAATGTAAAATCATTATTTTTAATTGTATTTTGATGGGATGTTTTTTCTTTGGATCACCTTTATGTAAGGTGTCAGTAGTATGTCAACAGATTTAGCGTAACTCATCAATTTAATAGCTTTCAGGAATCAAAAAGGCTAATGTTCTCTAAGTTGTGTCCAGCCAATTACTATGTCAATCTCCTTATTGTGTTTATCTAGTTACTGTGTCGAGCTCTTAACGGTGTGTGTCCACATTCACTTTTAAATTACACTTGTTCAAATTTCAGTGGTCGACATGCTGCGGTCGTATCATGCTGAGCTTAGCGTAGCCCTATATTAAACTTTGAATTGACTTTGATTTTATTTAATGTTGATTTTTTTACTCTCTGCCATAGGGGTACATACTTTGTGGCAACAACTCCTCCTAAACCACAAGATGAAGTTCAACGAAACTTTCACAGAATGTTCAGTGCAGAGTGCCATTTTGCACCAGCTGGTTGAAAATTTGATTTGACTTGATTTTTTTTTTGGGTGACTGTCTTATACTTCTGAAATCAAATTAGGGAGCGGGTGGGGATATGATTTTGTGAGCTTTGCTCACAATTATTCTATTTTACTCCCCGCTTTAGCGGATGGCATATAGTGATCATGTTATCCGTTCCTTCGTCTGTCCGTCCGTCAATTCGTTATTCCGTCTACTATAGTTACATACTTTGTGGCGACAACTCCTCCTAGACCACTTGGTGAAATTCAATGAAACTTTCTTAAAATGTTCAGTACATATTGCCATTGTGCACCAGCTATTTAAAATTTGGTTTGACTTGAATTTTTTTTTTTTGGTGTTTCTTTTTTACATCTGGAATCAATGGGGGAGCGGGGTATGTTTTTGAGAGCTGTGCTCACAGTCATTCTGGTTATGAATAGTAATTTCTGAATTTTTGATAAACAATTGTTTAAAGAAAACCTTGAATTAAATTTTAAAGCCTTAACTACACGAAATTGAATAAATCCTCGACTAAATAAATCACATTTTTGTTTTTGGTATGACTTAAGTAAATTTCCATAAAACACACAGTACCATGAAACTCAATATATTTTCTACATGGATAGTGAAATCTCAATTTTAATGTGGAAACATAAACATGTACATGAAAATTCGAAATTCGACCAATATCAAATCTTCAACCGATCTGAAAATTTTCATAAGGCTTGGTCTGCCATGTTATTTTACTCTCCTATGGATTAGAGTTGTTGCGCTTTGTATGGTTTCCAGATTTAACTGGCGATGTGAATATCAGATTAACGTAAAATTTTGAGGTTTTCACGCAAATTTAATACTTTTATTTGTTGATTTTTGATTGTTGGCATATATGTACAGCTGATAGTTGTGTTTCCGTTTAAATTAAAGTATTTCGCAAATTCAGGTAAATAAATTTGCACTCAATGAAAATTTCTTAAATTTATGACCCCTTTTACTCCAAACTTAACACCGACAAATTGTAAAAACCAATGAATATTAAGTTACATCCTAGCTAGCAATACAATATTTTTGGTTTTGACTTTCACAAAAATAGCTTCCTATCATGATATAATTTCTGCAAATTTAAAGATACCGTATCTAAAGCTCTGCTATTGGGTACCCCTAAAAATGGGAAATTACAGATATCGTTACCACTGAAACTCTCTACGACAATGAAAAATATAAAATTTAATAACTGTTCCAGCCTATAAAACAAATATTAGTCGTGTGTAATTCCGATAACCCAAACTCGCAAACTAAGCGTCTTTTTGGACATTGGACAGCCTACTATATTGCCATATGTAATCGATCAAATGTCTAATAAAAATAACACAAATTGCCGAGTATTTATTAGGTACGATTTAACACGAAATTTGAATACTAAAATAAATGTATTAACTCCCTCAATACAAATATCTTAAATCAGTTAGTTCACACTCACTACTGTCCAAGTGCGAATCGAGAAATTCGTAATTCATGTAACTTGCTACTTTTTGTTCATGTAAATTCTTACAAATTTTCACGAAAATACTCGTTTTTCTTATTTTTACTAAACAAAATCGTGTTAATATATCGAAAAATTTGTCTACCTTATGTGCAAACCGCATCCCTAACCTTACCGACTTCAATTATAACCTGTCCGTGCTCTTTTACCCGTAAAAATGAAGGTACAGGCCAGATGTGCAAAATCGGATATTCCACTTAATAAATTAGTTGTAACGATATCCTGTTCATAAAAATGACTTCCTGTATCTGGTCTGGTAATTTGTTGACGGAATACAAAACGCTAATATGCTTAATTCGATATTTCAGAGCTACTCAAATTGCTGTCCATTTTACAAGAATGCGATTAAAATTTGAGTAATTGCTAGTGTTCATTTCTGTCAATAAAAATGATATGTTTCAATTATGTTTTGGATAAGTTACCTTATTCAAGTTTTGTGTTTAGATCAGTTTATCGACACTAACTGTAGTCAATGGTATTTGGAATGTTTATTGCTTTGCAAGATTTTGGTTTGTCTTCTAGTGTAATTTTAAAGTTATTTCTTTTATATGTGTTTTAAGAGCTGCTTCTACATTAATATAAGTGGATCTTTCGAATGTTCCAAAACAGAATTATCAACAGATTTCTAAAAAAGATGTGGTATATAAATGCATTTTTATTATTTTATCTGAAAGAAAAAGAAAAATGCTGAAGAGGTAATTTTTGTTGGTCGTTACAAACATGGAGACTCTTCAGGCAATTCACTACCAACCTTTGTTAACATCACCAATGCTTATATAACAAGAGGTTTCATTCGCTGGTGAGCAAAAAATAATACTCCCACTCGGCAAAAATTAATGCAACGCTGTAATGTAATCAATTACACTTTTCGTGAGTCACGAGAACATGACTGACAATAGGAAGTTTTATACATCTTATGATGTAGCGGTTGCATATCACGTTTGAGGTTATTATACTCTTGAGCAAAAACTGAGAAAATTCTGACAAACATCCCTTTCACATTACATTTTGGAAGCAAGTCAACATGAAGTAAAGGACCGGCATAACTGATAAATTGTTAAATATTTCAAGATGTATGTATATGTTTTTTGTTATACTATGTTGCACATTTAATTTGCGCCTTCTTTTGCAAGTAAAATTATCTTGAATCTTGAAATATAGATTGAACAATTTATCAGTTATGCCGGTCCTCTACTTCATGTTCATACCTCATCTTACCATAACAGCACAATTAATATGAAAACATGCATATACGAATATGTTAGAATACAAATTGGAATCGAGTAGGATCCATAGTCCTCCAAGTACACATTGGAATTCTAATTTCTACTGTGACAAATTACATTTCTGATTTATACCTGATTCAAGTAGAAATTGAGATATCCTGATTTGTAGTAGGAGGATTCTGGATCCTACTAAATTGCTTGTAGGAATCATACTTGATACACTGTTAAGGAGGAATCCGGATTATTACTGAAACTAAAACTTAAAAAAATTGATTATTTTAGGAGAATGAGAAATGTATAACATTTTAATTCTGACATTTTGAATATCTAATTGTGCCCTATTTTGTGTTTTTCTTTTTATTAATAAACAAACAATGGTATTTTATTCAGAAGAAAAGGACAAACCTACTAATTTTAACACGTAATTTGAGGCGATATGATAGTTTGAAGGACACATGAAAGACATCTGAAAAGAGGAGATGAGCAAATTATTTATTTAGTACCTAGATATACCACTTTGAAGATTTTTTGCATCACTTTTGATAGAATTATTTTAGTTTGTTTTGTAAGAACATTGCATGGTATTACATAGAGACCCATATTGACATAAATAAAGTCGCATCATCTATGAAAATGTAGGAACGACCAGCTTGACCTATGGACAGACAGACGAACGAACATACACGTACAAAACCAATTCAGCGTAAAACAAGGCTTAACATCAACAAGATGTAGAGTCGGGTGTCCGGTTGTGAAACGGAATTTGCATACAGAGAATTCATATGGCTATAAAAATTTCTGGTTGAAGTATATTCTGTTGATAAACTTTTGAACTGATACTTAGCCGGTGTCAAACTCACCAGAAAATCCTTGTAATAAAAACAAGTATCGTATCAAAGCATTATTTGTACTCCAAAAGCTGGAGAAAACATTGAGCCTGACAAATAAACAAGAAAGATATAATATTGTTGATTAATTTAAGAAAATGCCTAAAAAAGAATAAAGAATGGCATAATATTATTTCGTCAAATAGTCATTTCTAATATGAATTGGTAAAAACTGTTGTTTATTGGATTACACCAGTTTTTAGTAGCAGTTGTGAAAATGAACATGAATTGAAAGTAGCATTGACATAAATCAGAGTCGCATCATCTGTGCAAACTATATTGATTACACGGAAGTAGAGCATTGTAGCGTCAACAAAGCATAGGCATATGGTAATTCACACTAAATACCGACTACTTCTTATAATTTTTATCAGTTTTCAACAATGGAAAAATTAAATCACACTTATTCCTTAATATTAAAAAGCTTCGTTGTTCGATGTTGAACATCAATTTTTTATGTACAGAGGTTAGATAATGTTTTAAGCAACTTATTAATGGTCAAAACTGAAGACACTCAACATAATTACCCCCATTTCATAAAAATCATTCTTTTTCGTCTATATTTTACCCACAATACCTCTAGAAACATGAATAAAACATCGCAAGGTTACATGAATTACGAATTTCTCGATTCGCACATTGACAGTAGTGGCACTGTCAGTGCTTTTTTTGTGGCGTTTGCATTATGTGTGTCGTCGTCTTCGTCTTTAACGTTGTCTGTCTGTATGTGATCCTTATGTTGCAATGTATTCTTGATTTAGGTTTTTTGTTTTTGTTTTTGGTACTGATTTAGAAAATTATTGTAACAATGCAATTAACAAAGTCAGTTGTGTTCAAACTCTAGAAGTCACACATTACTATTTTTTAGTATATGTTCGATATTTATTAACAGAAAACATTCGCAATTCGGAATGATTTTATATCCAAATTAGAGATGAAATCATGATGAAAACCATTTAAAATAAAGACAAATTAGTACGTTATGATATATGAAAACGATAAATTTTCCAATAAACAATAATTATAATTATGATTCCCAAGATTAAAACATGCAATTAAAACACACAAGATTAAAACACACATAATGCATGAGTTCTTATCGTTATTTATGTTTGTCTCTTGTTTTCATTATTTTTTTCTGGTGCAGTTTGCTTGTAAATTGTGGCATTGTAGGTGTTTGCTGTTATCCTGTTTTTGTAATGCAAGCATTAGATAAAATATCGTTTTTTTTATTTATGCGTGTTACAATGACATTATTTTTCAAAAACATTTACAATTTACAACAAATCTCTGAACATTTCAAGTAAGCGCGATCAAGGACGTATATTTATACGTTCTTAGTATGACTGATTTTATTTTTTTGTCCACTAATACCTGCTTTTTGTGATTGTTATATTGTACGAGGCTGCCATGATCAATTAAATGTTATTCATTTACCTTGCTTCATATATTATGTCTTTTTTTGCAGATGATTTTTATTACATTAATTGTCCATTTAACAATGCTGATTACTACTTCACATTCAGTAATGGCGGAAATGCAGATTATTGTTCCGGTCAAACCTCGACCGCGGCTATCAGCAATGAAGTGATATCGTTAAAAAGTTGCTTTAATTTTGACTTTGTGAATAATGGTAAGTTACCATTTAGCANCAAAAAAAAAAAAAAAAAGAAAAAAAAGACAATGACAGCATTCGGAAACCATGAAACAAAGTTATCACATAAGAAAGGCACAAAAAAAAAGAAAAAAAAAGACAGGCATACAAATAAACAACCCGGACCCAAATCACGAGTGAGAGCATTTGTACTTGTAGAATAAGCATCGTTTGTTTCTTATAGAACATCTGTGTGCCAAACTGTGTATCTAATATCACTCAAGAAGACAAACAAAGCGTATATAAAAGAACATATAAGCACTGACGAAAATATTGCTGTGTATGAACATTTTTTTTTCTTATGTTATATATCAAGCACTATTTCAGATCTATTTAAGAAATACATTACATGTTATACCTTTGACAACAGTTTCTATGTATCAAGTTACTCCACCATATATTGTGTAAAGATTGGAAAACAAATTCATCTAAAATTGGGAACAAACTGTGCATCTCTCACATTTTTTTTGGTTTCTGCCACGGACAGGACTTTTTTTCATTTTCAGTGAAAATAGCAAGTATCTTGACGATATACTTACAATTGACACTCCTTACTTTTAGATTTTCGACTTTAGTTATCCAGAAGAGAAGAATTGGAAATGAATGAAGCAAGAGTGAATATAAGAATGGTCTTTTTCTGCATATAGTCCATTGCTACCCTTTAGGATGGTCACTCATCAGGTTTTTGAAACTGTCTCTGACTTTCTGAATTCTCTTATTGTATCCACCATGATGCATTAAAAAATTTTGCACACTGACCCCCACTTTTCTTTTCAAAATATGTTTGCATACATCTTGAATAAACTTTTGACAAAATTTGATGAAATTCTTGATATATCTTAATTGTATTCCAAATGGCTATTGCCTTAACGCAAAGTAAATGAAAAATCAAGAGGGGTTCGGTTTCCCGCCAAAATTTTAGGCACGTAAATCTCAAAAACGGGCATACTGACATATCAATATTTTTTTCTTATAATGATGTATGATAGATGCTCTAATAAATAAAGATACTAATTTTAAAACCTTGATATAATGAACTTGAGGAGTGACCATCCTTAAACTAAAGAATAATAAAAAAATGATAAAATAAAAAAAAATATTCAATATGAGAAAAAAAGATAATTTTGATTTCACCATTACTTACTTTCCTTGACTTCGAAGTTCCTCTAGTTCCATCCTGTGGGATATAGATACATGCATCTCAACCTGTACGATAAGCACGCGTTTCCTTCACTTTAACACAACCTTACCGGTACATTATAAATGTTCTCTGTTGTCTCTTTTTTATTGGTAATGTATACCAACTTGAAGTTCTGTGCTGTAAATAACATCCGCATATTGCAGATTGTTTTTAGAAGCACAAAAATGCATTTGAAACTACACGAACTGTTGTGAAATTATTTTTCATTATAAAGATTTCATCAGCTATAATATAAACTTGGAATGCATTTTAATTCTCAAAACCAAAGAACATCTTAAGGCGCCAGACTACTGATCATCTTCAGTTCCAAACATGAAACCCGTTTTATGATAAAATATCATAAAAAAGGATATCAGACAAACTAAACAAATAACTAAATACAGAAGTTATTGTGAATTTTGTTCCTGCATATGCACATTTCAACAACTTATGTCTCTTCAGTGCAAATAAAATCTAGATGTTTGGAAGACCTTAAACTCAAAGGTGTTTACAAACTGATAGAGAACAAATAATCAATATGATTTAAATGTAAAGCCAAAATTAGCAAAGGACAGAGGGAGATACTCCTTAGTTTTCAACAAAATTTACAAAAAATTTAGATATTGTAAGGTTCCAAATAGAATCCAAATACAAAATAGTTATACTAAAAATGAATATAAATTTACAAACCATGCATACTCAAACTGTTTTGCTGCTTTCTTTCCCCGCAAAAATTGCTTTAATTAAGTTTGTGTAGAATTACATTTTGATTTGCTCTATATCAAATTATAGTTATAAGCCCAAAATTCAATGACATTACTTACTTTCCTGTTCTTGACTTCGAAGTTCCTCTAGTTCCATCCTGTGGGATATAGATTAGCAAGTTTGTGTAGAATTACATTTTGATTTGCTCTATATCAAATTTTGAAAATATTTGATTTGCTCTATATCAAAATATTGAAAATTTTGGCTATTTCAATATTTCGAGAATTAGCATTAGAAATTCTTTGATCTGTTGCAGATTATTCTTCTAGTGGCATTTTTTTTCAGTGAAAGTTCTTTTGGTCACACCAAATCTAGAAATATTGTGACTGGATAAAATGATTATAGTAAAACTAATTGAACGTCGTGAATATCAATAAAAATGTCACGAGTGCCGAACAACGCAGAAGAATAAAACAACGAGTTTAATCCGCTGCATTGATCGACACGAGTGACATTTTTATTTATATTCACGATGGTCGATTAGTTATGCTTTTTATTATATAGTTTTTCTACTAAAAACAGAGATTTTAGATGCGGATTATTTTTTTTCATTTCAATACGCCAGTTGTTTACTTGACGACGACATTGAAAAGATATTGTGACGTCGCTTCATTAAGACGTCATCCGGTGACTAGAAATCCTTTATTTTCACCGGTGACAACATGACATTTATTTAACCGAGAAAACTCGATAAATCACCGCTATCTATATAATAACAATTATTTAATCTTTAGCTCGCCGGGACGAATGTCCAGAAAACTAGTTTCTTACTCCCGTCGTCGACGTCGTCATTTAAAACTTTAACCTTCGTTCTGAAATGGAGACCTTAAGTACTATGTTGTTCATATTTGATTTGCGACTTTTTATGATGTGAGCTTTCTGGAGATACCATATCTGTAGACATTTTGACCTTGAACTTGCACTGAGGGCAATGAAAAAACCTATTACATTTTTGTATTTAGGAAGTAGTCATTAACTGCCAGGGTAATTATATATGATAACTGACTTCCTTTACACTTTGCACTTAGATTTTTTAAAAACTTTATTCCTGCTTCTAGAAGTCAGCCATTTAGTGACAGGGTGTTCATATTTGGTATGTGACTTGCATATGAGGAGAGCGTGATGGAAGTGCCATATTTGTAGACATTTTGACCTTGATTAATTTTGCATTGACATGGATATATACACACGGCGAGTTATTTTGGCTTCTGACAACTCTTGTTAATTTATAATTTATGTAACTGGCTTTTCACTTTTGTGATTTTTGTCTTATGTAATGGGATCAATGGATTTAAAAAAATGAACTAGGAGCACAAAATCGTTTAGTATCGCCTTTTTATTGTTTCTTTACATACCCTTACCTCAAATTTCAGTTTTTAACTGCACACTGATTATCTAAAAAGCGCCTCCAGTATAGATGAAAATATTGTAAAAAATAATAAAGATCCTGGAAGTGTAATTTAAAAATATATATTTTTTTACATTGTTGAAGGTCTCATGGTGACTTCAAGATGAACGACAACAACAAAAGCGTTTTTCAACTACTTTGTTAAAACTATGCATTTGTAGAGATTTTCTCTCATGTGCATTTACTACATATCCTTTCAGTGTTTAAAATAATTCTTGTATATTGGTAGCTCATAATATCGTGGTACGTAGCTACGCATAAAAGGTGACGTCACAGTTAAAAATTTGGTTGAAATGAACGAGAATACCACTATATATTGGAACCCATGATATAATGAGAAGCTACTATACATTATTTTCAGCAAATCCATATTATGGATCTTTCTCTTGTCTTGGTACATGGACTCCAGAATCAAGGGACACAACTACATCTGGAGATTTTATTGTTATGGAAATGTTTAATTCATCAGCATGGCCTTACTGTGGGGTAAATATAAAAAAGTAACGTAGGTAGCTGTATATCTTTTAGTTGAATGCAGATATCATATGATCTATAGGCTTTTTCAAAAAAATCATTTGGTCCGCCCTTCGGTTTCGGCATTTAAATACAAATAATCAGTTCCGGTTTTCAACCCTTCACGGCAGTGTTGTTCATCCTGGACACATTTCATAAACTGTTCATATTTAGATGAGTTATGTCATTGTTAACTGTGACACTGCACTAATTTGTTAGAATTAAAATGTATTCAGGGTTAAAGATGTGTATTGTTAGCCAACCGTACGTGTGCGAGTGATAACCGGAAGCGAAGAGTGTTTGTACCTCCATTTAATGGGAGATTTCATATCCAGGAAAAGACAACAACACTTTCTGAAAAGGGTTATAATCATTATAATACAGTGTGTCTTGTGCAGTGCACGTACTGAGCGATAAACTCGGATGTTAAAAACAAGTTTTTTTTTAATCAGAAAAATATTAGAATTATGAAAAGTAAAACAAAACATCTCAATTCTGTGTCGTGATATCGTGACCATTAGACTTGTCGTGTGTTCATTTCACGTCTTGTTTATGGATTTTTGATTCTAGATTTTTCTCGTTATTCGTTTACTGATTTATTAATCCCTGAAAAAAATGTCATCTTTTATTCATTTGCTGATATGTACTTGCACTGAAAAGATGTTCCAGCAAATCGTATCAAATAAGATCCATCGTGCCTTTTTCAGATGTAGATTATGATATTACTGCGTGATTTCTTTGTTGTCCAAAAGTCGATACATTGCCCGATGCGACCAAAAGCTATATTTTTTGAAAACAATCTCACAAAACTTAATAATTTAACAATACTTACAGAGTTTCATATCCACCCAAACGACAACGGAATACCCGTTTTATATGAAAAAGACAGGAAATGGGGGAAATGTCAAGGAGACAACAATCCCTTCTCCACGTCAAAGAGGCCCAAAACAAGCATCTAGGGGTCACTTTACTGTCTTCAACACAGTGAGGAACCTCACACCATATAGCAAGCCCCCCCCCCCCGGAAAAAAGTGAAAAAAATGAATAAATCAATGGAAACAAACCACATCCCATAACCCAAATTTTAAGAAACTGAAACTTTTATAAGAAGAAGAGGACAAGCCAATGACAACAATTGCGGTGGGGTTAAACTCGTTTTCATGGATCTAAACCCTCCCCCTATGTGAGGTGAATGGCTAAAAAATAAAAACACAAAAAAGACTCGCTGTAAAAATCAAATTAGAAAAAAGTCCAACTTATCAAGAAGAGTACCTTTACAATGAACTACATAAAACATACAGACAATGAAAACGGGAACTGTCCTGACAAATGCTCGCAGTTACTGACAGCAAGCTAAGGACATAATTTCCCTTGACCAGGATACATTTGTATCAAGCCTTCTGACATATGGAACTTCAATTGAAATACTTCTAAATAGATTTCGTATAACAACATCATCAATTATGAAAGAAGAATATGATATTGTGCAATGCCAAATACTGCCAATATGAAAAATTGTTTTTGATGAAGAACAACAATAAAAGCGTTGTTCCTTTGCTTGTTTTTTACCATGTATTTGTAGAGACTTTGTCTCATGTGCATTTACTCCATACTCTTTTATTCACCATTTAATTAGTTACGATGTAAAGCATTTAAAAGCTGATCAATATCTTTGCCAACAAAAACCAGAAGTAAAGATTTAACAACAATGCTGTATTTATATCCTTGGTGAATAAGTTTGGTCAACGGATTAATAAATTTAGAAGGACAATTTTTGAATTCCATAGAATTTTGGATGAAAATGCCCTGATGTATAAGAGCCCTGCATGTAGAACTAAATATCCTTAATAAGTCAATGTATCTTTAATATAATTTAGAGAATGTTTTTATCAATTCATGATATCTTAATCCCTGATGCAGAAGTTTTTCAGTTAGACAAAGATTTCGGTCGTTGAAGTCGGAAATATCACTACATACTCGTGCATATCGAACAAGTTGTGAAATGTAGACCCAGTAAGAAGGGACTAACGGAACATCGCCGTCGAACATAGGGATAATTAACTGTAGGGGAAGAGAAATCATCCCTTTTATCATAAACATTAGTATTTATCTTCCCTGGATATATTGATATATCAAGATCAAGAAAAGGAGTATGATCGCTGCTGCTATTTGATTTATTTAAAGTAAGTTCGGCAGGATAAATGTCGTCTGTAAATTTAGAAAATTCATAATTATCTAATAAAGCCAAAATAATGTCGATTTATCTTTATGTATTGTTTAATATATCAATAAACACAATTGTAATTGGGACGCAAAGCTTTACACTTTTTCAAGCAGTGGTCAAGCAGTGCTATCATATTAAAAAAAATAATAAATAAAATAAAAATATATAAAAAAAAATTAAAAAAAAATTATATATAAAAAAAAAAATAAAAAATAATAATAATAAAAAAAAAAAACAAAACAATATTTCTGAGAGGGGTGTATCCTGCCAAAATTATATATGTGCAAAATGCATGCAAATCCGCCCTGAAACTCTTATAAAAACGCATCGTATTTAGTTTTTTAATATTTGTAACAAACGACCAGTCCTCAGAACTCGCCAAGTCGAAGGACCAAATCTCGTAGCAATCATGATGATACTGAGTATGAATAAGACATTTAATCCCCTACTTTACCACGAAAAATACATGAAATATATAAGTAATGATCCTTTGTCTTTCAAGGGTGTCTTCAATGACATGTTAAAGTGTTTACATACGGTACAAGAACCTTGTTTTACTATAGAACTTACGATCAGTCGTAACTTACAAACGTTATTAGTTACTTACGACCACCGTTACGACTTACGACCTTTGATAAAATATCCCCATCCGCTGATTTCTTCAAGACGATAATTTAATTTTTGGTGTGTCATTCGACTGCACGGTT
Source organism: Modiolus philippinarum (assembly GCA_002080025.1). Lineage (NCBI taxonomy): Eukaryota > Metazoa > Mollusca > Bivalvia > Mytilida > Modiolidae > Modiolus > Modiolus philippinarum. The sequence continues at coordinate 81,223 of MJUU01055755.1, read as the reverse complement.
GTCCTTTCTTTAAAATCGGCAAGTTCCCAATAACCCAGATCGGAACTAGGCCAACATAGACAAAAATGGAAATTAGCTTAGTATTTTTTCGATATTGGGCTTGCTTTTTAACAATGGCCGAGATGTCGAATAAATATTGGAAGTACATGTAACGCTTTATTTAAGATTTAATTTTGGATAAATTAAAGATGTTTTTTCTCAGAAATGCCAATTTAAATGATATGGAGTAGAACATGCTTATCCATGGATCATTAGGTGAAAAAGCATGGATGTAGCGTTGCTCGACAATTCGCAATGAATTCCGCTCAAACCGGTGCTAGGAGCCATCTTGAACTTGCTATGAGGTATGAGTAAAGGTCATTGTTGAAGGCCTCATGGTGACTTAAAGATGAAGAACAACAATAAAAGCGTTGTTCCATTGCTTATTATTACCATGTATTTGTAGAGACTTTGTCTAATTTGCATTTACTCCATATCCCTGCATTGTTAATTATCATTACAGAACACCTAGAGCCACTCTTGGTTTCCATAGAAATTCACACTATAAGTGCTTTAGTTTTGAATTTTGGGTGTTTATTTTCGTGTTTTTTGTTGATGCTTTATGTCTTTGTTCGTCTGACTCCTGCTTTTTGCCACGTTCGTGGCATTCCTCTGTCGATGAATGAAATAGGTTCTTGGCGACGTAAGATATTCCATGACATAAGATGAGAGTTATGTATACAAATTTTCCAGTAAAAAATGGTTTGGTAAAATGAGGAATGATACATCGGCTACTGAAAATCGGACTAAAAAGGGGGAAAGGCGAGATTCCAAAATAAATAAAATCCAAAAACACGGAAATTAAAATCATGAACTCGGAGAAGATAAAAGGAGGCCACATAATAAAATCATGGTTTAACAGATTTTTATGATGGATGTATAATGTGTTATAATCATTTTTTATTTACATGTACCTTTATAGTGAGGATCTTCTTAGGTCAAAATTTTGAAGCAAGTCTTTGGAATCAGCATCGTTTTCACTTAAACGCTTGAACAAGAATTGCCAGCTAACTCACACACCAAGTGATAAACTCTTAACTCTCCATTAAAACAAAATTGTGTGACATCATTTTGTGCTTCGTGGTTTATATGAGATTTTTGACGTTTTTTTTTTGCCATAAAGGTTAGACTGTACTAAATATCCAATCAGCTGCTAGCATAGTCAAAATTAATACTTATATAAACAAAGCCATGCTAATTTCACTTTGCATATAGCTGTCAATGTTGACAATATTTGAGTTCTAAACGCTCAAGTGATAATGAAATACAACTTGTACTTCTGGATTGACCAGCATTTTGATCCAGTGACCCTCATTGCATGACAAAAATTTTGAATGAAATTGGTAATATGCATACCCAAGGTGTGAGTGGTGATAGAAATTTCTGATTAAAATTCAAAGTTGGGTCATCGCTTAGATTTGTCGCTTGGTAAACCTGACAGTTCGAAAAAATCTACATCGTCACACAAACTCTAGATAATTAAGAAATTTCATGAAACACTTTAATGGCCACCTATGGAAAATGTTAAGCGGAATTTGACCTAAAACAAGAAAACAAAAGAAAAGCGCCTAAAAAGTAACAAGTCAATAATTTCCCAGTTATGTATATTTAATAGAGATATAAAGTAGCTGGTGATGGAACCATTACACTTTCTCTGTATTATTCGATGAGTGAAGGGACCTTCGTATACTGTGACGCTTCTAGGAATAATGAGTACTATTTTGAAAGTGGCACAACAAAGTATGTCAGGATGATATTCACACCAGTAGATCCAAGTAAGTAAAATTTTATGTGAAGAAATAGTTAATACAAGGAGAGAGGATATGATGTTAAAGTTTATTCGGGTAAAACCCAAACAATACAGGGTTAAACTGAATAACGAAAATTTCATTTTTTCAATTTAAAACAAATTCGAATTAAAAGCATGATGGAAATGTTGAAAACTGTATTTGTATAGTGGTATATTAAGTGAGGTATGTCGTATTCTGCACAATAAGTAAAATCACCAGAATACAAACATAAACGTTTAAGGACCCTTTTTATATACTTTATATCGGTGTACAATAGGGAACTTTTGAAATAGGAACTCGATCCCCTCAAATACCAGTAAGCAGGAATGACTGAATTCCTGACCTATTGAAATAATTCAACCACCTAAAAACAAGCTATCTATGAAATTAAAGTGTAATTACAATTGTTTCAACATGACAAATCCTTAACTAAAAATGAATTGACGAAAAAAAACAATCAACCTGAAGCGTTACAAATAGGTACATATAAATCAGCTTTAGCTCAACAGTGTTTATCAATTGGTGATTCTCTCTCGATTTATTGATTCTTCCGTATGGTAATAGAACCAATTCCGGTGATAAAGACGACTCAAAAGTCCTGTATTTCTCTTTTCTTTCATATTTCCTATATTGTTTTAAAATCTTTATATTGTTATGGAACCAAAAAAGTAACATAAGTCAATTTTGGAGAATGCGTGTTAAAAGCAAATAATCAATCATAAAGAATCCATATACTAAAATATATGTCTGGGAAAACAGCACAGGCATCTATAAGACAATCAGAAAAAGCAGCCAACCTCTTTTGGCTATTTACTGGGAGAAAAATAAATGAATGAAAATAGAATTTAAAAAGTTAAACATTATAGGAAATCCCCTAAGTTTTAGAGTAAAAATTTAAACTTAAAATTATTTAAAAAAAGGGATGTAAAAACAGTATTAACCACGAACTGGTATGTGGAAAGCCATAAAAATATTTTTTCGTCATATTTACTCACAAACCCAGTAGCCAGTACGTCAGTGCTGACCCAAAAACCGAAAGTATTTTGAAACTTACGATGTCTAAATTAAACAAAATACTTATTTAAAAACTAAGGAGTTTCTCCCTCATGCATATCTCTTTCCTTAGCTGAATTATGGCTTTTCTATTTAGATCCTTTGGTTATTTGTTCTGTATCAACTTTTACATGCACGTATTTCGGTTTATGGACTTCCAAATGTTTCGATTCGATTTGCACTTAAGAGACATATGTTGAAAGAGGCATATGCAGGCACTAAATTAACAGTAACGTCTGAATCTTGTTATTAATTTTCAATTTTGTTGTAATGATTTTTATGTCGAGTTATTTTACTCTTTTCTTGAAATATAAAAGAACCTACACAGCAATACGTAGTTAAACGTAATAATATGTAGAATAAATCTACCATTGTGCAAACATCAATGAATGACTAAATACCTTTAAATTCTGCATATGCGCATTACGACAACTTATGTCTCTTCAGTGCAGATAAAATCTAAATGTTTGGAAGACCATAAATTCAAAGATGTATAAACCTGATAGAGAAGTTATAACCAATATGATCTAAATATTAAACCAAAATCAGCTAGGGACAAAGCTTTGCATGAGGGAGATACTCCTTAGTTTTCAACAAAATTTACAAAAATTTAGATTTTGTAAGATTCCAAATAGAATCGGCTTTCGGGGCAGCACCGAAGTACTGACTACTGGGCTGGTGAATACCCTCGGGGACTAACAGTCCACCAGCAGTGGTATCGATCCAGTGGTAACAAATGACTAAATGCCGAAGTTACTGTGAATTTAAATTCTGCATATGCGCATGTCGACAACTTATGTCTCTTCAGTGCAGATAAAATCTAAACGTGTGGAAGATCATAAATTCAAATGTTACAATGACATGTACTGAAACCCAGCTTTAGAACTAACAGTATAACTCGAGTTAAATACAATTGTCTGGTTGTTAGGTAGCTACCGAGTATGTCAAACGCCATATGTTTCATGTTTTGAATTATCAATAAAACAGAGATAATGATTTTAGGTAGTAGATATAAGTTAAAGAAGTTGAAATTATATAAAAAAAATTGAATATTTTAAAATCAGGTTCCATTGATTTACTGGGTTTTCTGCATCAGTTGATATAAACTTTAACAAGTTGTGGTTGAAGAGATTTTGAGTAATGTTCTTTATGGTGTTTTACATATTTTTGAATATCGACATTATTATTACATTGTAGCCCTATTAGTGATATTCATTGCGACAAGTCAGTTATTCACAAGTTAAGCGTTGGTTCTGGCTACTGAAAAATATAAATAATTTTATTAAACATTTAAAAGTGCTATGAATATTTTAACAATCAATAACATTTTTTGCGTGTTTGTTTTCCGATACCATGTTGTTTTGTTACATTATTTGACTTTTTGGGATTTTGGCTACTTTTAAAGCCGGATTTCCTAAATAGGAAGTTTGAAATTATGCTTTAATTTTTTTTCTACTTGTATTTTATCAAGTATCAACAACAGAAGGCACAACAACTATAGCAGCGACAGTCACCACAGTTACAACAACTACAGGTCTGTAATAATAATAATGAGTAGTATTCAGTATCAATAAATCATTGTAGTATTCTTTAGTATTATGAAAAGTTCGAACTTAATTCTATTATTTGAGGGAGTATAAATATGGTGTAATTTTCTCGTCGAGCCATTAAAAAATGAAAAATGGTCTTGTTAAGAATATAAGAGACAAAATCGTTTCAAAGAACAAATTTTAATGCTGTCGTTTTTATAAGTTACTCTAATGTTATAACAGGATTGGTTGAGTTTGGAAAGGGCAACGTTTTATTGATTCATGTTCTGAAACTATGTTGCCGAAGTATCATCTAAGGCAACTTTTTAATTGACGAAGCAATTGTTTCAGGTTCTCAATAAATTCATATCCAAGACACTTCATTAACAGATTTACTCTTTTATAATAAATTCAAACTTCTGTGGTGAATAATATATCTTAGAGTTGCAATTAACCTAAAGACATTGTTGGAAACTAGATAAAATTTTCCTTGTTCTAAAAACATAGACTGTTGAGGTTCATATGTATGCTTGCTGAAAGCAGGATAAATGGAATAGGATATAAAGCAGTTTAAGATCGCTTTTTGTGTGTTTTTTTTACTCGAAATCACAATGTGGCTCTCAACAATAATAAATTTCTGGTACTTTGAAGTAAATTAAGACAATTCATGGCATCAGAGTAAGCAAAATATATTGCTACGTTCGATACACCTATATCCGTGTTGTCCCTTCTGATTTCTATGATTTGATTTATGTAAACGTTACAGGTTTTCTGAGTAACTAATATGTTTTCGTTGATTGCAAATTGGTGTATAATAAACCAAGTTAAAATATGCAACAACTATGAAAAAATGTATCATCGTTGTATACATCAAAGTTCTACTTAAAGTTTCAGGTTCTAGTATCTGGGACGTATACTGGCGTTGGTGGATTTTGGCAGTTGCTTCTATATTCGTCATAACAGCATTCGTTTTGTTTGTTGCTTATATTTATATCAAGAAAAAACGAAATCAAAGTAAAGTGGAAAATCAAAAACAAAAAACAGCACCTGTAGCTCGCCGACGTGAGAGTATACAAGAGAGTAAACAAGCAAGTGTAAAACAAACGAATTATGTGAGCAATTTTCCTCACGATACGGTAAGGAAAGTTAAACATCCCTTCATTTTTCAAGGAGATATTAAGCAACCTTATATAGACGATCTGCGTTATCCTTTATATTATCCAAAGCAGTTACACATAAGGAACAATCTGCATTATCCATTGTATACAGACGGGAGAAATCTATTTCCCTTCATTTTTCATGTTAAAGAGTATAACTCTGGTGAATGATAAACCACGGCCAACATTTAAGTGGTATTGTCGACTGCTTTCTTATTTGAATATTTTTATTCAATTCTACACAAGTCAGCTTTCTGGTTATACTTTATATAGTTTGTATTTAAAAACTTAATTTAGTGACTTATGAAATATCTTAATTATTTTTTTACATTTTTTATCAATAATAAACTGTTTGAACAATCTTTCTTTAGATGTGTACATTTAACAACTCATTCGCTATTGCCGTGCCTGTAGTTTGTACAGCGTTTTTGTCAACAGAGCCAAATTACTGTCTCAAAAACTTATACATCAAGGTTATGTTCATTCACTGTTGCAATTTTCGCTACAGAAGTCTTACGGTCGTCACCACGATTTGACAGACCATTACAATGTTTCAGTTTCACAAATGAGAACAGATATCTTTTGGTAGATGCAGAGATTGTTACCGGACTGACTAACACCGACTGTGACAAAACCGGACTTTTCACTGGCAGTGTGACGGGTGCCACGGGTGGAGCAGGTCATGCTGACCCGCCCGGAGCACCTGATGATACCCCAGTTTTTATAGGGGTTCACACTGCTCGCGCTTTAGTTTTGTAACGTTCTTTTTTTTTGTTTATTTGTTTTGTCTTCGTCATAATGTCTCAATTCGTGTTGCTGTGAATTGCCCGTGATTTTGGATTTATGATTTTAGAATTTCCCCTTTCCTCGTTCTTGCTTCGGTATTCGTTTGCCGATGTATTAGGACAAAAAGATAGCGGATATTGTATTGCTGGATATTTTTGAAAATATTTAACCGAAGTGAATGTAAATTAACTTTCTGCATATGTCCATTCCGACAACTCATTTCTCTTCTGTGCAGATAAGATAAAAAAAAATGGAAATCCGGAGATCGAAAAATGTATTAAAACTGAAGGAGGTAAAATAATCAAAACGATCTAAATTGAAAGCCAAAATCATCTTAGGACATGAGCTTTGTAAGAGGGAGATACTTTTTCAGTTTAAAAAAAACCAAAGGTAGTAGAATACCGAGGGAACGAAGAACAAGATTACATAAATCAAAGTCAAGAGACAAGGTTAAAGTAAGAACACCAAAGACGCTACACAATCACAAAACGCAAACACTACAAATACAACTATAAAAATTAAAGCACTAACAGTGTGAACTCTCAAAGAGTGACACCAGTAGCCCTTAAGGGCAAGCATGTTCTGATCTGTATACAGCACCCGTCACACGGCCAGTGAGGCAAATGCTTTGAAAGATCTGTTTGGTAACTATGGGTTATTGTCATTTTCTGACCCTGAGACAAACCAATTAAACCATGTTCTCCAATTCATAGCGTGTTTATCCAGTTGGTTAAAAGTACGTATTATATTTAATCCACATGTTGGTTAAATTTCTGCGTGATGTTTCCGCAACGTTTCATTTCATTCATAAAGTCTATTGTGATGTCATCATTACTAGGCTTTCAGATAGCGCGGCAAACGTTGACAACCGTGCTGAGACCTTGAAAATGCACCTGAAACATAATAAAAGTCATTGGAGAAACAATATATCCTTCCGTTTGCTCTTTGATTACGATATTTCTCCATTCTCGATAGTTAAATTTCTGATTTTAACATGCTCGCTAAAGCTCGCATGTTGAAAATTACAAATTTAACTATCTCGAACTGGAGAAATGTCGTAATCCACTTGATATGGAAGGATATACTATACGTACATGTAACTTCTCTAACCCTAAAACAGTACCAAGGAAAAATTTTGAAAAGCTTTTGTAATAACGTTAGTATTCAAACATGGACAAGGAAAGATCGATACCACAAACATCAAAGACAAAGACAAATCTAAAATTTAACAAGACAACACAAAAAACTTAAGCGCTTTCAGGGTGAACTCCAATAAAAGTTGAGAGCGACATCAGGTGGCCCCGAAGGGTAAGCATGTCCTGCTGTGTAAACAGCACCTGCCCCACTGTTAGTGGCTGGGTAAATCAGAATCGGTAATGTCAAATCCGGGAAGACGTAATCTAGCCGAAAATGTCTGTTTTCATTTGTGACACCGACATTTCATATCTTTCTTTGAGGTCATGGTGACGGCCATAGAATTTTTGAAGGGACGAAAGCAACAACGGCAGAACATAGTCCTGACTCAATAGTTTTGTGACAGTGCTTTTAACTTAGATGTTGTAATTTTTCAAATAATTCGGTTTTCGGGCCAGCACTTAGGTATTGAACTAATGGGTTGGTGAATACCTTCGAGGACTAACAGTCCACCAGCAGTGGCATCGAGCAAGTGGTTACAAACAATAAACTACCGGAGTAACTGTATTTACTTTTTGCAAATATCCATTTCGACTACTCGTGTCTTTTCAATGCAGAGTGTATCAAAACGTTGGAAATCATGAGATCGAAAGATGTACAAAGCTGATGAAGGTCAAATAATCAAAAGGATCTACAGTGAATACAAAAAGCTAATAACAGTGCGTTGCATAAGAGGATATTGCTTAGTTTTAAACAAAATATTCTAATTCCACTAGCTTAAGACAATAGTGTTATTGTCGGGCAACGAATGACAGTGATTGTAAGAGCACTTTGCCAGTTTTATTTATGTTTATTGACGATCCTGCATTCATGACCAGAAAAGACATTGATGTAGCTTTGTTCGACAATTAACCAAAAAATTCCACTCAAACTGGTGCTAGGGGCCGTCTTGACCTTTCTTGAGGTATGAGCAAAGTTAATTGTTGAAGACCTCATGATGACTTCAAGATGAAGAACAACAGTGAAAGCGTTGTTCCTTTGCTTGTTTTTATGTATATGAAGAGACTTTGTATCATGTGCATTAATTCCATATCCTTTCATTCACTATTTACGACTTGGTTTGTCTCTCCGTCATTGTGGAGTCCGTAAAATATGCTCTCTATTTATTTCAGTTATGATGTACTTGTATGTTAGGGAATTTCCTATATATATAAACTATCATACTTTTGGCATTTCTTTTAATTTCGAAACGTAATTCTGACCACCTGTTTAAAGTGACAACATATCTCACTATTTTTATAATGCCAAGTTTTCTTACAATCTAGGGGCTGTCTTGAAGTTACTATGAGGTATTGTCACTTTCTCTCCTTTTAACTTGTGGACATGGAATTAGTGGTCTACGTGTATTGGGTTTTATTCGTACGTCTATAATAATATAGGGAAACGGCAAAGATAAGCTGGAGGTTTGGGTACCCATTAATGTAACAAGGGGGATAACAGGAAACCGGTTTAACCCTACTGCTAGCTTTTGCTTGTGCCGGTACGAAGTCCCGAATCGTTGTTTACGTTTGTCTTTTGTCTTTTTTTTTGTTTTTCCTGTGTGGTTCCCTGGCAGATTGTGGCATGTGAGTGTAATTTTCAGCCATTGTAGATGTTTCTTTTTATCCCCTTTGTAACATGAGCAAAGTTCATTGCTGAAGGCCTCATGGTGACTTCAAGATGAGAAAAATCAATGAAAACTTTGTTCCTCTGCTTGTTTTTATCATATCTTTGTATAGTCTTTGTCTCATGTGCATTTACTTCAAATACTTTCATTCACCATTGTAAATTTCCAAATAATTCGGTTTTCGGGCCAGCTCTTAAGACTAAACTACCGTTAGTCAATATCCTAGGAAACAGATTTTAGAATTTTTTTTCTAAAGCACGAGTACAAAAAAAAATAAAATATATTGATTATAAAAATGTTATTTTCGTTTATATTCATACCTTGAAAGCATGACTTCTCTTTAAAATCCCATAGAAAATGATGCTGTGTGAAAAAAAAATCGGGTTTTTATAGCATTATTTATTTATTATGTATTCAAAATGAATATTCACTTATGACAATGATGTTATAGTTTCCTGCTATTATTATTTCTTTTCTTGTAAAATTATATTTTCTACCGTCGCACAACGCAAAAAAATATCATCCCAGGTGGTATTTAACAGAAATACTTCAATATCTGCAACGACCAGCTTCACGATATAAAGCTTATACAACAACCAATTTATGACAACAAAATGTTCTGCGTTCCCTATTTGGCTTGAAATAAATAATTATATGTAAAACGACACAAAAAGCTTCTTAAAAGTCGACTTCGATCTAGCTAAAATCCAAAACTAACTCAAAATTAACGTCAAACACTATACTAGATGTAGAAAGCTGGTATAAAGATTTTGCAGAGGAATTAAAATTTTTTGGTGTACTAAAATAATTGAAACTTACCATGATGCATAACGAATATACTAAAAATATTTAACTATGGACAGATGATCGGTAAAGAATATTGTGCGAGATTAAGATTTTGCAGCAACATTAAATTTTTTTTTGAAGGATTAATATTTTTCAAGAGAATTAAGATAAGTAAGATTTTGCACAAGATTAAAATTTTACAGGAGAATTGAATTTTTGGGAGAATTGAGATTGAGACAAGTATTAGTCTATGCAAGATATTTGAAATTCTAGTTTTTTATATATATATATATATATTTATATATTAGGGATGGCAACGAGTACTCGAATACTCGAGTACTCGTTTTCAAGTCGAGTACTCGAGTACAATATTTGTACTCGGGTACTCGGCTTATTTTAAAATTGATGGATATTTTTTTAAATTCAGTCAGTAATGTTAAGTATTCTCTCGATATTTTTCTTCTTCAAAACTTTTATTTACGTTTTCTATCTGCAAGCAACTAATATTTCTGAATTCCCTACCATATGTTACGGAGGTATTCTCTTTTCTTTTTCTACAAGTTTCTTATCAAATAATTTTAAATCCAAGGAAGTTCACGAAATTTAGCATTTAAATGCTCACATTGTTTTGTTTTTTT
>MJUU01055755.1:43619-70515 GCA_002080025.1 Modiolus philippinarum | reverse complement strand
TTTAACTTTGCAGGACATGCAATGCTGATTATTTATTTTTTATTAGAAAGTCCTTTCATTGGCTTAATTATATAAGATCAAAGCAAATTTCTACAGTACAAGCCAACAGCCGCTTGTTTGCCAATTAGTGTTCGATTGTTTACTGCACAAAAGGTGATTAATTTTAGAACTCATTCAAACTGACAATGAAAACATGTTTTAAGAAAAAAGACAGACCCGAAAGATTTCATTGATAGCCGGTTTTAGTCCCATATTTAACGAATTGGAGCTATTCATTTTCAATTTCAGTTATCCGAGTACTCGAGTACTCGCGAGTATTTGAACCGAGGACTCGAGTATTGAAATGCAGGCATTNATATATATATATATATATATATATATATATATAATGCCAAAATGAAACACAACATGCAGAAAAGTTTTTGAAGTGATAGGGAATCCAATTTTAGAATTAAGATAATATTATACATGCCAAAGTTGTCTAGACATCGACATCCATATGGTGCAATATAGTTAAAAATTAAAATGGATCAATATCAGCTCTCATTGTTCTTTTTGTAAAGTTATTTTAGTTTAAGATGGTCAAAATTGCATAGTATGAAATCATTTTTGTTTTTTTTTATTAGACTATCTATCCCTTCAGAAATTCTATGGCCGTCATCATGACATCATTGACAGTTATGACTTGTCTTTGTACCAAATGAAAACGGACATTTTTAGCTAGATTTCACGTCTTCATGGATGGTTCTCTTTCACAGATGAGAAAAGATATCTTTGGGAAGATCAAGAGTTGATTACAGGACGGACGAACACGGACTGTGACAAAAATCGGATATTTCACTGGGGGTGTGACGGGTGCCTCGCGTGGAGCAGATCATGCTTACCCCTCCGGAGCACCTGATGATACCTTGGTTTATGTAGGGGTTCACACCACCAGTGCTTTAATTTTGTGCCATTTTTGTTTCATTTTTGTTGATTTGTTTGATCTGTGTCATGATGTCTCAATTCGTGTTGGATATGATTAGCAGTGAATTTGATTTTTTGCTTTTGGAAATCTCCCTTTTATCAATTTTGCTTCAGTATTCGTTTGCCGAAGTATTTGCAGGTTATTGGCCCTGGTATCAGCACAAGTCTCGAATATTTTTCCACCTGCTTTAGCTATTAGCCTCTTGGACTTTTGCTCTTGACAAATCTGCTCCGTAATTTTGTTATTACCCCATCCATTTGTAATATTTTATTCTATTAAATCTTTTATTTATTCCTTCTTTGTTTTTTGTTTTGTTTTATTTCTGCTTTGTGTTTCTGTTATTGATTAATTTCAAGTAAATAGTCTAGTAAGATTGACTAGTAAAAGTACCTCTTGTGCTCTAGATTACAACTAAAGAGTTTGTTGACGACCCCTCATCCATGGATCAAAGGATGAAAAAGTATGGATGTAGCGTTCCTGCTCAAACCAGTGCTAGGGGCAGCCACGAATTTGGTATGAGGTTTGTTTCAGGCATCATGGTGACTTTAAGATGAAAAACAACAATAAAATCTTCGTTCAATAATATTACCATGTATTTGTAGAGACTTTGTCTCGCTTGCATTTAATTAGTTTTTTTTTTCAAGATGTAAACTCCCTTCCTTTGATACCGCGGTATTTCCCCTTCTCGTGATTTTTACACTGAACCGCCACCTAGCGCCACAGCTATTTTTGGAACTGTTTAACCTGGTTTCTGTGTTTACGTCTGTGATGATATTTTTGAAGAAAAAAAAAAGATTACAAATAAACCTTGGAAATTACTTTATTGAATGGTTTGTCTGTTTGTAAACATTAAAAACGAGACTGAATAGAAGTCCTGCATATATAGACGTTTTCAGAAATGAAATTGTGGGGGCAGCCATCTTGTTCCATTCGGAACACCAAATTCCGACACAGGTAGACAGATTTGACCCTACTCGGGCATTATCGATCACTTCATTATTGAATGGTACCGCGCAGGGAGGGTAATAGAATTGTTAATTACCTGTTCAGTCAACAAGTAAGACGCATGTTATTAAAGTCAATGAAAATTAATAAGATAACAGAATGACAATAGTTTTAAATACTTCATTATCATAAAACCTTCAAGACTATGAATATAATTTATTCTATTAGAAATGAGTAAAAAAAAATCGAAAAAAAAAAAAAAATAATGGATATGTTTTCTGTAAAAATTCTGTATTCCGTTTGTCACATCAGGAACTAGTGAAATATCGAATTTTTTACTCTAGCAATGCTTTTAATTGATAATTTAATTGTATTCAGTTGATTTATTTAATTAATAAACTTTTATTTATGGGATTTGAGTAAGGAGTTGGGTCGTTTGAAAACGGAAAAACACAAGTAAATTCAAGGTCTATTTATATACAGATTAAATTTCATTTTGATTACTTACCGTTCCACTGGTTCATTTCTTTACAAGTTTCATTATTTAGTTACGAACGTTTTATGTATATTGCTCTAATGTTAATTTGAAATATAGGGTCGTCCATCAGCTTAGAATGTTTTAGATGTATTGCATAATGTGCATTTCTCATAATTTATTTCTTTTTGAAAAGGGAGCTCCCCATCGGCTTCAAATATGGTCATTACGTGGTGATGTGTATTGAATAAGTGTTATATTTTCCTTGATCGAATATAAAAAAGGGCTCCCCGAAAGCTTTAAATTGTTACGATTACGAAATTTATGACATTTCAACCTTTCAAATTCGTGTATCTCCAAATTTAACAAGTGAAACACCTGCAATACATATCTTGCAAAAATATGTATTCTGACGTTGTTTGATATGCCACTTTGCCATATTCGCCTATTTTCCATTTTCTACTAAAATCATTTTGAGAATTCGCCTATTTTCCATTTTCTATTAAAATTCATTTTGAGATTATGTATTTGATGCCTTCAGCAACCAAAACTGTTACATCTACTCCAAATAAAATTTATCGTTAACTTTAAAACAATGTAAATATGATGCAAATTTGTAAGTTTCATTTTAAATACCCTTTTATTACCATTAAAGTACACAAAATTGATAAATATCTTTGACAGTTGTCCGTTTTGCGTTATTTGTAAGTTCATTGGTTTGTGTTACGAAGTGTGCAACATGCATCATTTTTAGGAAATACCACGCTATCATAGAATCCCGGGCTCCTGATCAAAATTACATCGTCAAAGTGCTTACTATTATCCATAGAATTTGATAATAATACCAACCACACAAATAAGTAATTGAATAACGTATTAGAATTATAATTTATGTCAAAACCACCAATGATAGTGTTTAAATTTTCATTTACGTAATAATCCATCGAAAAAAACATCCCTTTTCGTCAGATAAGGAGTAATACTTTTAAAAAATCGAAAGCAGAAAATTATTCGTGTTTTCAGTCGTTTTAGTTTTTCTTCACCCACCCTGGTGTTTTATACGCTTTGCTGCATTTATTTTAAGTGATTTTATATGAAATTTAGCTTTAATCACACACTTTAAATATCATAAATGTTGATCTGAACTTTATTTTTCTTTTAATGATTTTTATCTGATAAATTATCAAAATCAACTGCAATCTTGCACTATTTTATGGTATTTTAATAAGTTCCTGAATTATGCCTCAATCGCCATGCTCACGATACCATAAGTTGAAAAATTAATTAAATAAATAAACTGAAATATTTTCTTTTTTCGAGAACATGTCTTTTCTGCATTTTACCACAAACATCTGCAAAATTCTTAAAGCGTGTGTCCGTATTTTTACTTAAATGTAATTCTGTACACTCTTATGAGGACACATCCTGACTTAGCTTATACCGTTGAAGAATTATAGAGTTTGCATAAGGTAAGCTATTTTACGTAGTATTGAATTCAATGCTTCATATTTCATAATAGAAGGTTGATTTTTCGAAACCCTTTAATCAAATTTATGTATTGATGAGAAGAATATTTTTTCATCTTCGATATATCATACAAACTATCTACAATGTTCTATAAAAATCATCTAAAATATAGACTACATGACAAACATGATGAATTTAGTTTCCAAATTATCAACTTTTATTAGCAGTTATATTCTAACACTTCGTAGCATAGTAATATTTATTTCAGAGTTTATATTTTATTCACTGGCCCATTTTCAATGACGTCGGTGCTGGCAAGATAAAACTGACAATACAAATAAATAAGAAAATTTTGTTTAAAAATGAGGAGTGTCTCCCTCATAAAAAGCTCTGCTCCTAGCTGATTTTGGCTTTCATTTTAGATTATTTGGTCACTATCAGCTTTTACACATCTTTTGATATCTGGATTTCCAATGTTTTGACTTTATCTATAGTGAAGAGACATAAATTGTCGAAATGGACATGTGCGGTAGCTAGATTTTAGTATCTTGTTATTTGTTATTGTAGATCTTGTTGTTGTACAGTGAATTTTGGAAAGAGAAAGAACACTTTCCTAGAAACTGCCAAAGCAAGGATACTATCTGCCTTTGTTACTTTCGTTCTTAAAGAAATTCTATAATGGCAGTAACCACAACAACACAGAATGATGTGTTTCTTGTTACACAAATGGGAATGCATATTTTAAGTTAGATTTCATGTCTTCCAGAACGATATGCTTACCGGGGCACCAATTAGCGCCTATAGTATTTTGATAGTTCACACTGTCATTGCTTTAGTTTTAAGTGTTGCTATTGTGAATTTTTACATTTTGTAAATGAATAGTACTGTGTTTGGTCTTCTGTCCCCTAGATAGCAAAGAGAGAGAAAGAAAGAGGTGGTATGGGTCCCTGTAAACCTGTAAAAGCCTATTGCTGGCTTTTGCTAGTTCCGATACCAAATTCGACTGTCCCTATAGTTCCTTTCCTTAGCTGATTTTGGCTTTACATTTAGATCACATTGGGTATTTGTTCTCTATCAGATTTTAAACATCGTTGAGTTTATGGTCTTCCAAACATTTAGATTTTATCTGCACTGAAGAGACATAAGTTGTCGAAATGCGCATATGCAGAATTCAAATTTACAGTAACTTCGGTATTTAGTCATTCGTTATTTACGTTTGTCTTTTGTATTTTATTTTTGTTTTTCTTTTGCAGTTATCTTCTGGATTGTAGCATGTAAATGTAATTTTCAGCCACTCTCAGTATTTATTGTTATCCTTTTTAAATCTAATTTTGGTGTTTTGATGTTGCCTCTCGACATTAATATACAGTATGTAAATAATCCATACAACACCATTCAATATTCTGCAGCCCTTTTTCTATGCAACTAAGCATGTACATAAGTTGTTGAAATGTTCATTTCATATAACTCAAATTAACTGCAGTTTAGCCATTTCGTTTAGTACTCTGCTTATTACATGACATAATTTAACGACGAAGCTTCAGTAGCATTAAATGGGTAACATGTGCATTATTAGATTTTTTTTTGTAATAGTTGATACAATATATGGTTTTTCGTTACAGAGGAATTTGATAGAACGATGCAACCTACAATATCAAAAATGATCTATTGTCATTTCGAGATGGGGCAAAATTGACTTTTTTCGATTGCAACGTTTAAAATAACTATTTAGGAATCCTTTTTATGGGTTTGATGATTTATGGTACTAAACTTTAAAAGATACATTTTTCTATTTTTTTTAAATGAAAAATTGGTCATATTGAATACGGGAAATGCAATAGGTTAGAGGATCGCCGTGACTGTTCAAGAATAATCTAAAGCCAAAACATCAAAAATTTCAAATGAAAATATAGAGAGAAAAAACAGGTCTTTTGCCATTTTGTGGAAGACAAGCGATAGATTTTTGGAATATTCTTCCGTGAGGTTTCCAACTGTTATTTGCTAACTATGGCTAAAAACGAAAAGGAAGTTGGGCGTCATCGACTTAATTTTCAAAGTATCTAGAGCAATTTTATTTTATTTGAATGCCTCCTAAAAATGAAATATCATTTTCTTTATATTTGGGAATAAACAAAGTATATAATATAGCCCTGTATAGTTGCAAAATGCATTAAACTGAATATTTATTTCTTGTGATTTGCAAAAAATATTTAAATGATTTAAATAGTTATCAAAATGAGTGTAATTACGGGACAGAATTTTCAAGAACCATAAATCCAAATAGCAAAAAGATAAGATAGGTGCCAAACCACCAGAAAAATTGTAAAAGAAATATTTGCATTAAAAAAAACAACAGAAAATACGAGACAATACATAAAATGCAACTTGATTCAAATGGAGGAAGACTCCCGAACAACCTTAAAAGCTTTTACATTATTAAGGTAGGTAACTTGAAGCATTAATTTCATGATCTCAGTAAAATTGTATTTAAGACCGATTTCTGACTTTCATAAACCTTGCTGATTGAGTAAAACAATGTTGATACAAAAAACCTTTTTGATAAACAAGTCTTCAATACTTTAACAAGTTTTATTAAAATGTTTAATTGCGTTCATTTATAGATTAAAATTAAAAAAAAAACACGTCGTCTCGGCCAATAAAATATTCATTCAAAATTCATTGTAATATTTAAAGCTATAAGGTGTATGTGTTCAAAAAATATTGAGTTTCTTTTTGCGTTTTCAATCTTGTACATTTTAATCTTCGGATTAAAAACTGATAAAAATCCAGAAAAACTGTGATATAACTTGCATTCATTACGTAATAGGGATAGCGACGGGATAATCTGCATAAATCCGTTAATTAACTTTGGGATACAATGCCCTGAAGATTTTACATACATGATGTCCTCTCACCAATATTGCCGATGTCTACTGATATACATGATGATTCTTTACTAAACCTTTCGGGAATTCGAGTTTGATGTTTCTGTCGTAGTGCGACAGTGTTTTACCAACAGACAAGGCTCCTTGAGCTAGCCGTCAGTTAAGTGGCGAGCGTTTCAAAATTACGTTTTGTCCAAATTTTTCCACTTCAAAATTGTTGGAATGAATAAAGTAGTCTACCTCTTTTGGGTTTTATTTGTATGTTTATTATACTATTGGGAAACGGGATAGAGAAAGGGGGAGTTTGGGTACCCATGAATCGCTTTAAACCTATCGCTGGCTTTTGCTAGTGCCGGTACTAAATCCGGCTGTCCCGAGTTCTTATCGTTGTCTAAGTTTGTTTTTTGTCTTATCTGCGCTTTTCCCGCGCAGTCCCTGTGTAAATTGTGGCATTTAATTTTAATTTCGGCCTTTGTTGAATATTCTCAATTTTTATTTAATGCTCCCCTTCAGTAAAAATTACGCAAAGCAACATGATATCATATCGGTATGATTTATGAGATGGGTTAAGTGTACGTCATTTCCCCCAACTTTTCCTAAAGTATATATTACAGACATCCAGAGTCATCAATAAAGAGGTTCAAGTGCAAGTCCAGGTATGATGACAATGGTCCCGTACTTTAAAATTCATGTTGGTATAAAAATAATTGTAATATTTAAACTGAGAATTAGCCAAAGAAAAAAAATACTATCTGCAAATACGACCAAAATTATTGGATAGTATAAGTTCCTTTTTTTAACTTGTATGAACCTGGCTTAGTACGAGTAAAGGACAAAATCGGCTATAAGTGGTACACAACTATTCCCCATAGATATCCCAATTATTAGATAGAATATGTGTCTTCCCAAATTCGACAAAATTGCTGTCATTGAAAAAGACCTACATTGCAACGATATCCTTCTCTTTAAACTGTTTCTGTTGTTTCTTTACAAGGACAAAATATCCCTTGTCTGTAAGTCTGCTAAAATACTCTTACACCCATGATTTGGCAACTTCTGCAATACATTAAAGAATTTCCCTGCAGTCATTGTATACTGAAAAATGACTGCTAACTTTATTTTCTATACTCATCAGTATATAGATACACTATATACATTTTAGCAGATCAAACGTGTATTTATATTTAATGAGATTTATCAGTAAAAACAGAATGGGGCTGGTTTAAGTTACATGAACGATTATTTTTTAATTTTTCTGAAGACTAATTGATTTTGTTATTATCATCCGATGCAAGTATTTGCACTGTGTTGTATATTTGGAAATAAAACCTACTACTGGAAAATGATGTTTGAAGTTTTGGTATGTATTCAAATTTAGAAAAACAGAAATACAGAAAAATTAAAAGATTTAAAATATTAATACCGTCATTATCAGATAAAGAGATGTAAATCTATGTTCAGTGTGCTATTAGTGATTACTAGACTGTAAAGGCAAAATACAAGCGAATCCAATATTTGATTGAGAACCAAAAAAATCAGGGGTTCAACGTGATTTCAATACATTAAAGATTTACAAATTTAAGATAATCTGCTGAGAGAACGACAAGAAGAAAACTTCAAATCTTGCATTGATTTGCTCATTCTCAGACGCACATCGAGCTAATTTATCAAGTCTTTCAAATCTTCGGGTCTTTAGTTCATTTGCTATAACAAAAAGCATAGATTCTTCTCCAATATTACTTACAACAACCATTGCTCCTGGATGATATATGATGATATGATTAAAACACTGAATCTCTTGCTAGACAACATGTATGTTCGTTTTGGCACCATTGTTTATCAACATGTCATTGGAGTCCCAATGGGAACTAATAGTGTACCTCTCATTGCAGATCTTTTTCTGTTCTGTTGCGAACGGGACTTCATGAAAAACTACAAAATGTAACCGTACCAAACGGCAAATTGTAGCATGTAATTCTACTTTTCAGCCATTCTAGATGTTTCCTGTTAGCCATTTTATTTCATTTATTTCCATTTTCAATGATAACAGCAGGTACATTGATGATATCTTTACTATTTACAATACCAACTGAAGTTTTAAGATTATGTCGACATCATTTACCCCTAAGAATTGAACTTAATAAAGCAAGCATTAATTCTAAATATTGCCTTTTTCTGGATCTAGGTATCATTATTGACTCTGGTAAAATAAAAACTGAAATTTATGATCAAAGTGAAGAATTCGATTTTATTATTATTAATTTCCCTTTTTTGACGGCGACGTTCATCTTGTTCCATCCTACAGGGTGTACATATCTTAACTTATCACTAGTTCCTATCGTTGTCTACGCTTGTCTTTTGTCTTTTTTTTTGTTGTTGTTGTTTTTCTTGTGCAGTTCCCTAGTAGATTGTGGCATGTGATTGTAATATCCGGCCATTGTATGTGTTTACTGTTATCTTTACTGTATTAATTGTACGATTAGCTGGCGTTTTTTCTACTTTTGGCGATTTTAATGAGCGTAACATTACTTCACATCCAAACTTTTGCAACAAGGTTACAGATTTCATGAATATTAAAGAAGTTTTACAGAAAATACTAACGTTTGATATCTCAATATGACATTACTCGCAAACAGCTTATTTCAAAGGACATTTCTCATCCTCGATTTTATGGAGATATTGCTAAAAATGCCAGAACTGTTAAAAAACCCAGAAAAAACTTGGACGAAACATTCATTCTTTACGTGACAGGGGATATCGACGGGATATTCTACACATATCGGTTAAACTGGCTTTGGAATCCGACGACCTGAAGATTTTACACACATATATACTGGCCTTTCAATGATACTATCGATGTGTGCTGAAATACATTACGACTCTTCGGGAAGTTTTTAGTTTGATTTTCCTTCCGTAGTGCGACAGTGTTTTACCAGCAGACAAGGTTCTTTGAGCTGCCGGCAGTTTAGCGGCCAGCACTCTTTGACCCCTCTTAATAAATAACATTTTGTCGTATTATTTTCTTTTCAAGATAGTGGCCTAGAATAAGTAGTCTACCTGGAGCTGGCATGTCAGTTAACTGCTAGTAGTCTCTTGTGATTTCATGTTTATGTCCGTATATTTAGTTCTTTCAGTTTCATTTTTCACAGTTGACTCAGTCCTGTTGCCAACTGAATTTTACTGTTGTTACGATCGTTTTTTTATTTATCACATTGGCTATAGGGGGAAGGTTAGGGCCCAATAAAACTAGTTTAACCCCGCCGCAGCAGGTTTGCGCCTGTCCTAAGTCAGGAAATTTATTAAGCCTTTGTGTGTCTTGTCTGTTTTCTAGTTAGTTCACTTTATGTCTATCGGAGTCTAGGAAGATGCTTATTTCGCTGAACTTGATTACTCTTTTATTTAGGGGCCAACTCCGACCTACCGTTGGGTGTGGGGTTTCCTCACCGTTCATTGAAGATCTTATGGTGGCTTTGAGTTGTTATTGCTCCCCTTAGGGTCGTTGTCTCTTTGACACATTCCCCGTTTCCCTTCTTTTTCTTACCTGTATTTCATATGTTTATTTTACTATAGGGAAACGGGAAAGAGAAAAGGGAGGTTTGGGTACCCAAAAACCAGTTTAACCCCACTGCTGAATTTTGCTGATCATAATTTAGTGTTTAATATGCAACTTTTGTAGTTATGTATTTTATAGTCTTTACTTTTTCATTTGAACAGAGAAAGAAAAATTCAAATTTGACGAACATTTTTTCTCTCTCTTTTTAGACGTCCAACACAGAGAAATACTTAGAGAAAAGACAAGAAAATAAATGAAAAGTGTATTATAGTGCCACACATGAACACACTGATATTAATAACAATTGAGTACGGAGATACCGATACTGTAAATTTAGTTTATGCAGTTCCGCCAACAGTACAAAATTTGTGGAAGACCATTAACATAATATGAATACCTTTATTACGGCTTTTTTCAGACAAGAGACCCTTGACACAAAATCTACATCATTATAAACAGTGTTTCCTGCGATAAAGCGTATTGTGTACAGTTGTTGCTAAACTACTACATTGTACAAACAGTTAAGCTGTATCATACAAAATACCGAAGTTACTGTTAATTTAGTTTCAGCATATGCGCATTTCGACAACTTATGTCTCTTCAATGCAGATAAATAAAAACATTAGGAAATCCATATACCAAAATATGTGTACTTGAAGGCTGATAGAGATCATTTACCAATATAATTTTGTTCGATTTAAATATTACAAGTTTCCAAATAAAACGGTTTTTGGGCAATCACCGAAGTACTGGCTACTAGGTTGGTGAATATCCTCGGGAACTAACAGTCCACCACCATTTCACGAATAAAAATGACTCTTGTTCATCTAGATTTAAAAAAATCCCATACATCACATACTTTCAAAATTAAAATATATCACATGTAGTGAAAAGGTGAAATATTTCATATTAAACTCACGATTATATAGTTTAAATCATTTTTAAGTCATTTTACAGTGAGATAAAAAAATCGTTTGACTTTTAGGAATACAAGTAGTATTTCATTTGCAATGGGATCATTCCAACACAAAGCTCTGTTATTTTTTAAATTTGTTCCTGAAACAAAAGTTTTACATATTGCTGTTTCAATACTGAACGGTTTGGTTTAAAATAACATTGAGAATGATCTTATAGTCCCAGGAAACTGAATTTCATCAAGGACTCGAAAGAGCTCATGACATTAAAGGAGTTTAAACTTCCAGTCTCACTTGAGATACATGGATAATGTTCTTTCCATTAATAGTGCAAATATATCCCATAAATATATCCTCAAGAATCTGAGGTAAATAAAGGAAACAACAGAAACCGCTCGATCTACACCTTTTTAAACTAAAATCTCGAATTTGACGAAAATTATCATCTCAATTCTAAAAGGGACGACTTTAATTTCAAAATTATCAAGTTCCCTAACATTNAAAGCAACAGTAAGCATGGATGACATATTATTATTTTGTATATTTTGTATAGTTGTGCAATATATAAGTAATAGATGCTAGTTACTGTCACATTATTATTAAAGTACCTTTTGTAGAGCTAGACTGCAAAATATAACAATGAAAAGCAAAACCTATTTAATTATGCCCATAAACACCTTTTTGGTCAGATGAGACATTGAGTTTTCTGAAGCACTCTGTTTTTATTAAAAAGAAGTATTAATACATTTACTCCTTTACATTCTAAATAGCGTCAAATAACTACAATGTTAATACCGAAGTTACTGAGAATTTACTTTCTGCATATGGGCATTTCGACAACTAATGTCTCTTTAGTGCAGATAAAATTACCAGTTTAATTCATTTTTGCATTTTCAAACCATTCTTCAATCTAGATATCCCTTGCAATCTAGCAAAAAATTATAACTTATCCGTTAAAGTAAAATTTACGAGTTCGTGGTTACAAGAGTTTTGTCTCTTGATTAATTTTGGGATACTTAATGTCTAAATGTTGTTGTTTTAAAGCGTTTTTGGTAATTAAATATCACAGAAAACACACACGATTGTCAAATAAAAATGATTGTCCACACTAAGAATTCAACAACGAAAAATTATTGTTAGAAATAATTCAGGTGCTCACTTTATATTTAGAGCATAAAAAATCTTGCATCCAGCATAAATTTTGATACTGCATGGCAAAATGTACAAACTCGGGTAATGAGCTTTCTTGCTACACATTTTCGACAAGATGTGTTGCCGATAGTTTGTTTATATCCGACATAGACAACAATGAATTTTTTACAACGAAAGACCAAAAGCACTTTGAAGTCTAAAAACTGAAATAATTGAGAGAACTTATTTACTGTTAAGATAAAATACGGCTTTTTTCAAGACATAAAAACGAAAATTGATTCGGGATTATTAAACAGAAAATTTAAAACTAGCACGGACAGTTTATTTCACATAACTGTTTAAATCGTCATTATATAAGAAATACATTAAAATTATTCACTAAAAAAATTACATGAAACACCTAGAATGGTCGAAAATCATAATCATGCCTCAATCCACTATGGAAAAAAAAACAAAACAAAACAAATGAAAGTGTAAAAGAACTCGGAATAGTCGACTTAGTAACAACACTGGCAAAAGCAAGCGGTAGGTTTGGCTCGGTTTATGGATACCAAAACCTCCCATATCACTATCTCGTTTCACTATAGTTAAACAAGCATACGAATAAAACTCAATACATGTAGACTCCTATCTCGAAGACCTCTAATTTGAAAAAGAAAAAGAATGAGACAAATCGGTATTTGAAATGGGTCAAAGAGAGCTTGCGACTAATCTGCCAGCTAGCTCTAGGTACCTAGTCCTATGGTTAAACCTCGTAGTACTACAGAAGAAATACTAAACTCAAAACTTCATGAAAGGTTTAATTAAGAATCATCATGCATTTAAAATCAGTGAGAGGCTACTGTACTTGGAAAAGTTTCATATTATTGGATCCACAAACCAATTTAATAGATACATTCCTATCGATATCCCCTGTTACGTAAAGAATGCAAGCTGCGTACCAGTTTTTTCTGGATTTTTTTTAATTAGGCTTCTGGAATATATTTTATTTTTAATTCGATTATTTTTCTCACAAAAGTGTAGGCTTGTTTACCGGGTATTATGACATCTCCCTGAACAGGGTCATGTACATGTATAAAGTATTGATGTCGTCAATATTATATTATATAATTATTTCATTTTTTATTGAAAATGCCATGATTTAGTTAAAAGAGTACTGAAAATCAATGTCAGTTAATAGATACACTGTTTGATATATGTATCACTAGCTATATATTTCAATCTTAATTTTACTTCATAATTTGTATTAATTTACTTATTAAAGTTATTACTCTTTTAAATTCTTTTACAACACGATGACGATATACTGTATATTGATAAGATATATTTTCGTCATAGCATTTGCAGGATTGGCAACTCTGTTTTGAAGAATACCAATTAAAAACTAACAATGGCATTAGTTTTGTTATCATCGATATCTGAAAAAAGTATAATTAAGCCTTCAAGTAAAAAACAGTTTCTTTGTTTCCACTTAAAGGTCGAAATTGTCCGTCAAAGTTCAAACTATTGTTCGATGAATGTTTATGAACGAGCCTTTAAATCTCCGAATAACTGTCAAATCGCAAACACTTATATATTTAATAAGTGCTAGATTCGAAATGTTTTGAAAAAGTATTATATTTTGATTGTTCCAAAAATTTCCATTGGTCCAATTATTTGTTCCACCAAGTGTTTATACACACTAAAAGTATTTATAATGTAAGAATCAATTTGACAAAATAATTATAAATTTTACTTAATGACAATTACTGATAGGATATATGTTTCAGAGAAACACTGACATGTGATGGATGAAGAGCTGCTCGTATTAGTGCTTTTTCAAGGTAATGAATACAAACATTTTAATATTTTATTCGACCTAAGGTACTACTTAACTTTTGCCTTGTAACACATATTTGCAAAAAAAAAAAAAAAAAAAAAAAAAAAAAAATCAGTGCTTATTTTCCTTATTCTTACTTTGAAGAATTAATTAAAAAAATAAGGGAAATATTTGTCAAGAAAAATGAACTGAGACAAAATGTTTCCCTATGATGCTATTTTTAAAGAATAGAAAGTATAATATTTATTTTTTGTTATTCTTGTATAAGATTAAATTCATCCAAAATATATGTTGTATGGATACTAATAATGACTTTTAAAGATGTTGTGGTCCATATTAAACCTCTACCTGAGATCTGAGTGCTTACATGATATGCATTTACTGTATCTTTGTCGACTTGAAGACATTAGATCCGGTTTTTGTGAAAAGGGAAAAAAATCTTTTTTGCAAGTGGCCATACGCTAAAATTCCGTCTCATACGATCATTAAAAAAGTACTTTAATAGATATCAGTCCCGTGAGGAAAAAATGAAGCTTCAGTCCGAACTCTGATTCAAGATTCTTTTTTTCCCTTACTACTGGATGATGTCTACAAATCTTTCACTAGCAATTGCTTTTGAGTTGCTACCGGACACTACCGAAATTGAAGGGAGGTTTGGCATGCCATAAACCGGTTTAACCCCCCATTTCTTTTGAAATGCCTGTGCCAAGTCAGGACCATTGCGGTCGACAATTTTTCAGTTGGTTTCCACTTGATTTGACTTCGAAACCCTATAATACATCAGCTATTGACGACTCTGTTCCGCAATTTTGTTATTTCCCCATTTGTCTAAATATTTATCAATTACACCATACTGTTTATTCTTATTGTACTATGTGTGTGTATGTGTGTGTGTGTATGTGATTTACTAGGCATGAACAAACTAGAAGCTTAGAGTCTGAGCTTGTATTGCTCACCTAAAAAATACCTCCAGGCCATATGACAATACTTGTGGTCGAAAATGGTGTTTTTGTCATAGGGTCTAATGTCTGATGTTTATCCACCAACTTGCAGTCATATTTTTGTCAGATTCAATTGAAATAAGTATTTCTGTAAAGGACTTTCTTGCATTACATGATAGTTAAGTTTGATTCACTAGACATTTTTGTTTAATTTGATTCACTAGTTCCAAAAACAGATTACAAAAATGTTTTTTTTTTCATACATTGACCAATGTTAAGTCATGTTCTGTACTGGTGGCTAGATTTTTATTAAGCAATTTTGGTAACGGACATTCAATGATAATTTGCTAATTACTTAACTATGTTACATGCTGGCAATCATGTTTTTATTTGATCAGAACGAAATGATAATTTTTGTAAAGGACCTCCCGCATATCATTCCTGTGTGTTTTGTTGAATTTACTTCAGTGAGTCCAGAGGAGATGATGAAAATATGAAAAGCTAAAGGACGGACGAAGAGTGATGGTAATAGCTCACCCTGACCCTCTTGGTCAGGTGAGCTAAAATATACCACAGTATCATAAAGTCAATTGCAGAGTTGCAGAGCATCAACATTAAAAACAATACAAATTATAATATTACATATATAGAAAAAAAGAGTCTGGTCGATTCATTCGCTGTCTTAAAACCATAGATTTTCAAGTCAATTGCCTCTGCTTTTAGTATATCCAAAACTTTTTATTGCCAAGACGTCGCTGGCCGAATATTGATGTTAAAACAGGCTTTTATTGTATATATCCTTTCTAAATTGCTAATTCATCTAAAAATACACATTTTTTATTATTGAAGTGAAGTTGAACATCTGCTATACAAGGGAGCACGTCGTGATAGTACGCTGGCTTTATATTTAATTACTTCGCCGTCTGTCTGTTTGTATGATTTTTTTTACAAACCTCCATTAAAAATGTGCGAAACAAAAAGTCTTTTTGTTTTGAAATTATAAATAAGAAAAAATGCGACATAGAATCGACAAAAAGATGGACTATAATTCATATTTACAATCAACCGGCACATATTTGATTGGTTATAATATGAAATGAGTTTAGGTGGTATACTAGTTAAAGTTCCAAAGATCTGTGTCTTACTTGCGCATATAACCGTGGAACTGGGATAATTCAGTCTTTCATACTTTTCATACCACACAAGCAGTATGAATATCCACACTAAAGAATTCTGTAACTCACATATCTCAAATAGAAATATGACTTTTTTCAACATATTACATTTTAATATAAAAATATAGGTTTCGGTTAACAGAGCGAAATCAAATTACTGTCAAGGTCATGTTGAACCACTGTTTCATTTGTTACTACAGAAGTTTCAATGTTGCATCATGATTTGACAGATCGTTACGTTGATTATATCTTTACAAATGAGAAAAGACATAATTCAGTATCCAGAATTTATTTTCATTGAACATCTCCCAACGTTCTACACCTCACACACCGACTATGACTTAAAACTAGACATTTCATTGGCATTGTGAGTGATGCCACGCTTGGGGCAGATCATGCATACCGTTCCGGAGCATATGATCACGGTTTTTGTTCGCTTTACAATTCGATACGTCCTTTTTTGTCGATAATTTACTCTAAAAATAACCAAAATAATATAAAATAATGACCGTTTTTAATTCCGTTAGCAATATTTTTTCATAAAAGACAGAAAACATATATTATGCATGGGAGATAAAAGATAAATGGATCATGAAAAATAATTTAGTTCAATTTAAATTTTATATTTTACATTGTGTATGCGTCTTGATTCAAAAATACGTAATTAATGTTAAGAAAATTTCAGCTTATGCAGAGTTTTATTTTTTCCTATTTTTTTCTACGTAATATCGTTGACTTTTCGATTTGTTTGTTGTGCGTAAATAGCAGATTTAATACTTTTCTTTTATATTAAAAAAAATAATAATAACAAACCGAACTGCAACAATTTTTCATTCCTTCATGGATTTGAAAAAGTTCGTGTATTCATTGCCGGAACACAATTGGCGGAGGGTTTGGATCCAAGAAAACGAGTTTCAGCCCACCGCAATTTTTGCGCCTGTCCCAAGTCAGGAATATGTTGGTCATTGGCTTGTCTTTGTCTTCTTATGAAATTTTAATTTCTTGATATTTGGGTTATTGGATGTGGTTTGTTTCCATTGATTTATTCACTTTTTTAATCTTTTTTGGGGGCCATTTAGGGCTTGCTATATGGTGTGAGGTTCCTCACTGTGTTGAAGACCGTACGGTGACCCCTAGATGCTTTATTTTGGGTCGTTTTAACTTGGATATGGGATGTTGTCTCCTTGACATTTACCCCATTTCCTTTCTTTTTCATATTAATGTAAAGTATGAGTAGTTTACTCACTATATATGATCTCAGTCTTACGTCAACACTTTTAAGTATTGTTCTTTCTATTCTAATGCATTAATTGAAATTTTGTCTCGGCATATATATATATATATACTTACTTTAATCCTTTCATTACTTGATGGCCTGTTACATGAATAAGATTTGAAATTATACTTAATTTTATGATGAGTGTTTATTTTATTAAACCACTATCAAATAACAAAGAAGGTCAAATGTTAAATGTTTATAATTTTAAGCCAGTAAAACAATATTGGGAATATATGGTACAAAACATTGTTCTTTTGTTTTGTATTAACATTACTTGTTGGATGTTTTCATTGTATATACATTTGTTGATTTCAGACATAATAGTGAAGAATTGTCTTTTTGTAAATTTTTGAATCTGTATTTGTTTACAGTTTCTCTATTTATTCTTAAGGTATTCTCTAAAATTTAAAGGAACTTCTTTATCACGTAGGTTGGCCTTAGCATCAAAACTTGGATTGCTCTACTTTAAAAAAAACTTTTCCCCAAAATCAATGCTCAAGACAGATCACAATTACTTATCAGACAGTTTTTTTTTCAACAAAAGAAGCGGTTACTTATAAATCACGCTTTAGTTAAGCAAATTTTACTTTGTCAATGACCTGACCAAATAGACTCTTTTAAAGGGGGTTATTTCAAATTTCATATCATGAATTTCAGTTGTATAGTTACACCCTTTCTGCCCTTTTAGGAAGAGGAATGTAATCATTTTCGAATGTCTCTAGCACTGCCAAAGTAAAACTATTGTTATTGCCTTTACATATACATCAAAGTACTGGGTCGATATCCAAGTCTCGTTACAATTCCGAGGATATTATGGACACGTTCAAATGAATCCAACAAGGTGTGAACACTGCGTAGACGGTGTAAGTATATCAGCCTTCTTGTGAGAAATAATTGGTCAGAAACTAAAATCACGGACAATTCATGTCCTATAGTTACCATGACAAGACTCAATACTAGATCAAGTCTCAAGTAAATAGGCCAGTCACAAGTTGCGAGACTGGTCAACGCAAAACTTCCGGATTGTCAATTTTAAGCATTACAGTTTACTGCTAAATATTCTAATATGGCTTCCTGTATTAGCTTTGTAAATAGAGTCATGTTATAATACCAAAATAACACTCTTCGCAAAGGATGCATAGTTTCTGTTGCATATTTTGAATCTATTTTTCATTTTAACTGTCAAAATCTACCATCCGCTAACAAATTTTTAATTAAATTTGTTTCCGAAATTCATTTTGAATTTTTTCTACTTGAAAAAGCAATGTTCGGGACAAACTTTAATTTTCCTACTTGTGACGTCACAAATAAAATCGTAATATCCGGTTCGTAAGCAGCGTTGGTTGGAAAGTTTGAATGGAGATAAGCGGACTTTAGGCATTTTCTACAGTTAAAATAGCAATTAAATCAAGCAAAAGTAAGTTTTTATTGTTTTTCTGGAAAGTTTTTTGTCAGTGAGTTTTGTTTATCGAAATCAAAATGTTACGGAACAATGGAATTCACCATCCTTCTTTTCCCGATTGGTGTCGCTCCTGCACTATCAGGTAACTCGCGGGAAAAGTTGTATTTCACGCATGTTCAAAAATTGTTTATTGTGCGTGTATTTTCCCGGTATCACGACGTCACAGAACAAAACCTGATAGTGCAGTGGTGACACCACACGGGACAAAATTTGAAAGGTGAATTCCATTAGATAGTCGCTGCTCGCTTCGGATATAAAATGGGTGACATATTAGAATCGAAATAAATCATACCCGCCAAATACTATATTGTCATTATAACATGGGCTTTCGTTGTTTTTTGCATATTTTACCGCTCGCTAACGCTCGGGATAAAATATTTGTAAAAACAACGCAACCCATGTTATAATGACAATATTGTATGGCGGCCATGTTTTATTTTTAAATTAACATCCGTTGGTAAAGTCCTTGCATTGAACGGATGCGCTAGCATGTTGTATCAGATGGGGGCACATAAGATCAATCATATCAGATGGGGTACGTAAACATCGTATGCAGGGATCAATCACAATGACGTGTATGTTCAGTTAATGTATTTGTTATTTATTTATTTATGTCATTTTAATTAATTTTTGAATGGTACGCTCATTACTTAACAAAAACTTTTAATTGTGAAAACGCAAAATAATTAAAGCACAAAACTAACTGCAGTAAATAGTTATTTTTAAGGAAGTACTTTTAACGTGCTCTAATTGACCCAAGTTCTTAAATACATAAAATGAAAATCACCTGTATTTACTTTAAATTCAATAGAATATCTGTACCTTACTTTCATGTCAAAGTCAAATATTATTTTCGTACTTATTTAAATGTAATTCATAATGATTGACAGGTTACTGGCTTTTAAATAAATTATCTGTTTTACGTCAAACAATACTCAAGATTTGTGAAAAATACTTGAACTTGTATGTATTTCAAATTGTTCGCAATTATGAGAAATTAAGATAATGAGACGATTTTTTACTCAAATTTCTCCAAAAAATCATATCAGTATCTGTCAGTCTTGTTAAGAAAGTTAATAAAACCCGAACCAATGAGCATCCATGGGCTTTTGTGTAAGTTTATTGGAGTTTTTATGTCTGATATTTCATTTAGATTTCTAATATCTAGATTGTATCACAACACGAAAGAGATTCTATGTGTGGTAAAATGACAAACCGACCGACAGCGAAAACAAGACTTTTCGTAGGCATTTTGACGGATGCCACTCATGGACCTTTTTGGAGCACATGATGATATGTCAAGTTTTTGTAGGGCCCACATTGCAAGAGCTTTAGATTTGTCACGTTCTCGTTAATTTTTTTTATTTGTTATGCCCTTTGTAAAGTTGTCTCCATTAGGGTTAAAAAGGTAATGCCATGTTAATAAATCAATCAATCAAAAAAAAAAAAAAAAAAAAAAAAATCCAAAATACGTTTTGTGCCATTCTTTTCTTTTCAAAGACAGTAGTATATCTGTATTGGGTTTTATTATTTGGTTTGTTATAATTAGGGACCAATCATTTGATTTTTATGGGGGGTGCAAGAAAGGAATTTGAAAAAAAAAAATCCAGGATAAGAAATTTGGCGAAAAAAATATCAGGACAGGAGGAAGCTGAAAAAAATAACCAGGACGACATATATGAAGCAAAATTTCTGGCTTGGACCGAAAAAAAATGACAGGATTACTTCGAGGCAGAAAAAAATTGTCAGGCTCAAAAATTTCGTGAAAAAAAAAATCCAGGATCAGATGTTCCTTCCTTGCCCCAACCCCCCCATAAAAATCAAATGGTTGCTCCCTTAAGAAAAATAGGGATAGAGAAGCTTCTTGGGCGTTGGTCGATCATTATTCCACTGCATATCGTTGTTTTGGAAAGGCGGGGTATCCTAAACCGGTATAACAATACTGCCGGATTTTGCCAGTCTGGCCAACCCGAGTTCCGATCGTTTTTTTTTTACAATTTCTTCAAGTGGTCATTATTACAAATAATGTCTCTTCAGTGCAGATCAAAACAAAACATTTGGAAGACCATTAACCGAAATATGTGTAAAAGCTGATAGAGAACAATAACCAACAAGATTGTAATGAAAAGCCAAAGTCAGCTAGGGACAAATTTCACTAGGGAAATACTCCTTAGATTAAAACAAAACTTTCTAAAAGATATTGACTAAATGTTGTAGTTGAGGAACAGAAACCATGGTTCTATATAGAAATACTTTTGCTATGAGTTCATGAAGGGTTAAATATTTACAAGAGTGAAGTACTTAAATTTGGTCATGATGATGTTGAATATTGACAACCCTGTGTAATGACGAGTAAATTCTTATAACATACTATAATCTATAATTTTGCCTTAACCCCAATATTTACATTCCATCAAACTTTGTTACTGTTGTTGCACAGAACGGCTGCTGTGGTAATTCAAAATTTTGAAATTAAAATCGCTTTATGTATTTTCCTCTTCCTATCTCAAACGTTTGTTAAAGGAAAAAAAAATATAACTACAGAAAATTTTCAATTTGAAATATAGCCATTTCGATAACTATATAGTTTCGCTTGTGAATATTACATCAGGACATATCGAAAACGTAATTCAAAGAGATGTTAACCGTTGATGTTATGTTTTCGACAATTTGTCCAACCATAGATATATGTAGCGTTATCGTATTTTAGATTAATCTATTCTGAAATGTGTACATATTTGTGTCTTTATAATTTTTAAAAGAAATATAGAATCCACAACTGCATCGAGTGAGAAACGACATTTCAACACTAGAGATACTTAAATTTTCAAATTTTTAAACGTGAGGCTTGCCGAGCGTTTAAAATATTTGAAAGTTTAACTATCGAGAGTGTAGAAACGTCGTTTCTCACGAGAAACGGCTGTGGATTTTATTTCTCGAATGATTTCAAGGAGATTTTGGACAAAAACATGACCCCCCCCCCTTTTCTTATGATCCGAAATAAATGTGTTCTTTGAGCGTGACGTCAGCAGGCATGGCCACCTTTTTTCATGACGTCACAATGGTAAAGTCGGAAAACGGCAAACATGTTTGACGTCATAATTGAATTTCATCCAATCACTTGTAGAGAACAACAGTCTCTCTAGAGAGGAGAACAGTATTTCTCCAACTGTTGAAGAAACGTGAAAACAGAATATATGAATCTAACACCGGTGAAAAGGCAAGATCAAGAAATCTCAGACACCCAAGGGTAAGATTTCAATATTTCTCTGACGAGGCTTGCCGAGTCAGAGAACCATTGAAATCTTACCCGAGGGTGTCTGAGATTTCTAAATCTTTCATTTTCAACGGTGTTTGATTTATTTTCTCACTTTTGTAATCACGAACTACGATTTATTTATCACCAAGCCGTACTTGACATCCGACGTTCCTAAGCGACGTCAATGACGTCTGAATACGTTGCTTGGTAATTTCCGTCTTGTACCAGGGGGTACAAGACAAGGAAATCTCACACCGCTAAAAATAGGAACTGTCCTGTCTCAAAAGTGAGAAAAGACTTTTCAGCACCGGGTAAATTATTTTGGACTGAAAAATCTAAAAATTTCTTTCAGATGTGTTTTTCAATCAAAGTTCTCAATTAGGCTTAAGTGGTTCAATAAACTCTTTCAGGTTGAGATATATTCAAAATTTGTATTAATTAGAAATAATATTTTGTATTGAATAATACTTTACATTTGAGATTTGTCATACAAACACATATTTGTGGTTAACATTGTCTTTGATACTAATTAAAGATGTATGAGTAGTACCTTTTTGATTAATATTGAAATAATATTTTATCGAATTCAAATTGCTTTTAAAATCAGTTTACATATTACTGTTGGTGTGAAATATAAAATTAAACATTTCATTGTATTATTTTCAGTCGTTAACCTCTAGTTGAGACCCTATATCTTCTGTTTATAGGAATTCGTATAACTAAATCTTAATTTTTTAAAAACTATTTTATAGACAAACAATTAAAGGATATGGAGTAAATGCACATGAGCCAAGTCTTTACAAATACATGGTAGAACCAAGCAATGGAACAGCGCTTCTATTGTTTTCTTCATTTTGAAGTCAACTTGAGGCCTCCAACAATGAGCTTTCTTCACAGCTCATTGTGCAGGTTTCGGTGGTCTTTTAGTTCATTTTTTACACATTGAAAATGTTGCCAGAATGTTCTTGATTAAACTGTACAAAAGAGACGCATACTACAACAAAGGCTGTTTCAGGTGATGAAATTAATTTTCGGTACTTTTTTATTTGAAAAGGGAAAAGATGAAAGCTTTATGTTTTCAATAAATGAGTTGCTTCGTTACTGTCGAGCATGCAGTTTGTACAGTGTTTTTTAATAAAGCAAAAACATAGTCCTAAAAGCTGCTAAAGTCAATTATTTGTTCAGTCTATGTCGATTTCATCCCTAAAGAAATTCCACGGCCACCGTCATAACATCATATAAACATATGACCTGTAGGTGTCCCAAATAAAAGAGGACATTTTCAGCTAGATTTACGTTTTCCCGGATTTGACTTTATCAATTTTGACTTTTTCCTAGATTGACTCACTGACAGTGTAACGAGTGTTGTTAACAGAGCAAGACATGATTACACCCCCCCCCCCCAGTTTCACGGGAGTTCACACTTTGAGTGCCATTGGTCTGAATGGTTCTTTTTTTATTTCTGCGTTTTGTTCATGTCCCTGTCTGTTTTTCTGTATTCTTGTTTTGGCCATGTATTTGTTCTTCGGTAATTGTAAACACCAATCCTTTGTTCCTTTGGTATTCCACTGCCGTTGTTTTGAAGGGCCTATCTGTGATAAAATGTATTTGTATTTTTAACATAAGATGATAATTAGTCTCGTGCATTAAGGAAGTTGCCAACGTTGATTTCAGAATCCTCTGTCTTTTTCCATATCATAACATGTAAAATATTTTGCCCATGAAGACCCACTTTTCATGTTATATTCTTTAAGCATGTACCTTTAAGGAATTCGGGACAAAATTTCAAGAAACTGACATTACCCCTTCACTCGTTTTTAAGACTTGCAAATTTCTATACAAAGCATACGGAAAACCTAGAAAATGGACATTTCGCGCCAAAATTTAATTGCTTGTATCTCAAAATTAAGCGCATGAACCTATTATTTTTTTCATGATAATCGACAACCTTTCATTAAGTCCTACTAATTCAGAACTTTTATGAAATTCTCATTACATCAACATATCACCTGCCTTCAAAAATAAATATATCATAGATCTAAATAAAAACATAAAAACAACAAACAATTTTTAGAAAGGAATTACAAAAACAGGATAACAGCAAACACCTACCATGGCCAGGAACTACAATCACATAGCAAACTACACCAGGAAGTATGCAGTTAAAGATATCTGCCATTTTCTTTATTTTCAAACTGCTTATGAGGAAAATAATTTTGAGGCACACACATCATTAATAATACAAATTGTAATTTGTAGAAACTGAAAATACAGATTATAATTTGTACAAATTTTTTGTTCAAATTATAATTTGTACAAATTTTTTGTTCAAATTATCATTTGTTGTACAAAATTACAATTTGTACACAACATATATACTAAGGTTTGATGTTGTTTGATGTTGTTGACTCTGATTCACAGACATAATGAAAAGGCAAGAGTTAGAGTTCATTTTACGGAATATATACAGGCACCCAACATCCTCTAGTTTTAAATTATGGTTCATATATTCTTTCAATTGTTGCCTTATTTATCGTGGGTACCAATGCTCATCAATATTTAATATCAAAAGTAATTTGTGAGTCTAGAATGTAAAAATTATATACCAACTTGCACTTTTTGAAGTTTTCAAAATCTAAAAAGTATCAACTTTTTAGCATCTAATGAAGGGATATGGAGCAAATGTACATGGGACAAAATCCCTATACATACATGGTAAGATTAAACAAATGGAACAACACTTTCATTGTCGTTTTTCATCTTGAAGTACTGTTTTATTGCAATAATGTATATTAATGTAAGTCACCACTATATATTGAACCCTCGATTATAACATTGTATACTTGAAATCTTTTTAGTGTTTAGATGAAGACTTAAATATTGTGTAAAGTGGTATTAAATGTTATTTTCATTACAAAGTAATCATTGCAACACAACCCCAACTATTTTATTTTCTTTTTGTTTCTACAAGTGCCACAGCTTTCGGTGTAACATGTTTAGTTTTCCACGTTGCTATTTCAGTATAGCTTTTGTGGATATAAAATACTGCAAAATTTGATTCAAAATAATTTACTGAAATTACAGTTTACGAACCACGGTTTATAAAGCACAAGAAAAATTACAATAAAGTATTTGTAAGCGAGGATATATTGATAAAATAAATAAATTGGCTTTGTTACTGTATCCTACAAATCTCGTAGTCATATTATATAGTATGTTTAAAATTGTATATTAATGCGACATGCTAGTTTTCTAAGATGAACGCGAGTTTTTGTCATATTTTAACAAAAAAAAAAACAAAAAAACAAAAACAAAAACAAAAACAAAAACAAAAAAAACAAAATCGTTGGAACTTCACTTACTGTAGAGCTAGATTGTAAAGATTACAGTTTGAAAAATAAGGGAATGGTAAAATCACTGGAATTCAAGAAATTCGTAAAACCCTTAAAATGGTCAGTGGCTTTTTAAAGTCTCTAGTCAAAACCAGTCAGATTACAATATCACTGAAAAAAGTCAATGTTCAGGAAATTGGTAAAATAATTTTTATATCTCTTACATCAAACAACATGTGAAACCAAAAACAAAAACCAAAAAAAAAAAACATATGTACCAAATTGAGTTAGATATATTACAAACTAACAATAGAAGGTTATGGAGTAAATGCACATGAGACAAAGTCTCTACAAATACAATGGAGCAACGCTTTTCTTGCTTTTTTTCATCTTGAAGTCACCATGAAGCCTTCAACAATGAGCTATGCTCATACCCCATAGTAAGTGCAAGACCGACCCTAGCACTGGTTTGAGCGGAATTCATTGCAAGTTGTTGAGCAACGCTTAATTCATGTTTATGAGCCCAAGAACGCAGGATTGCCAACAAATATAACGTTAACGAGCAAAGTGTTCTTGCAAACACTGTCATCCATTGTCTGACAAAAGCACTGCAGGGCCCGTGTTAATGAAACTATCTTAAGATATGTCCTAAGACATGTCTTACGACATATTTAAGGACACTGTTAGGACCATCTTATGACATGTCTGAGATTGTAAAACAAAGCTATCTTAGGACTATCCTAGTTTAGGATATCCTAATTAATGTCCTATAAAAATATTACAAAATTATTTCAATAATAAAGATGATCAAAAGTAAGAAAATACCGAAGTAACTATTTATAAGAGTTGTAAACTATGCAACGAATATGAAAAAGTGTAAGTGATAAAATCAAGTATTGAATTAATTGATATTTTTGGAATAACTTTGTTGAAAATAATTGTGATATCTATAAAATGATGTATGAAATCAAATCGCATCAAAATGTAACGAAGGAAAGTCGGGGTATTGTATACTAATCAATACATGTATTGTATACATGTAGTGTACATAACTGAACTGTCGTGTAATGTCACAACAGGGTCAAAGGATAAAATCATGCAAGTTGGATATAAAAGTAAATAAAATATCGGTGCGAGTAAAATCGTACCTGTAACTAATAATTTGATCAGTTGTTCCCGAATCTGATGTACAGAAGTGGAAAATAGTGGTTTTTAGTTAATATTTTTAACTTAAGACACTCTTAGGACACCTTTTTTGGTGTCTTAAATTT
>MJUU01055755.1:0-31926 GCA_002080025.1 Modiolus philippinarum | reverse complement strand
ATTCTTCCATAAATCAGTGAAATCCATAACACTGAGCACTACAGAGTAAGATTAGATATTACCA
The DNA here is from genome assembly GCA_002080025.1 of Modiolus philippinarum. NCBI lineage: Eukaryota > Metazoa > Mollusca > Bivalvia > Mytilida > Modiolidae > Modiolus > Modiolus philippinarum. The sequence continues at coordinate 31,862 of MJUU01055755.1, read as the reverse complement.
AATGTAAATTTTATAATGTCTCATTTCAGCCTATAGGTAGCACGGTACTAATTTTTTTTCCATAGGCGACAATAGTAACATTTTCAGAAAATTTACTGATTTAAAACAAGAACCCAAAGCGAAGTCATATCAATTGTTGAAGAACTTTATAATGCCATTCCAAGAATAAGTGTGAAATATATTCATGACCAATTCCCTTTCAAGCTATACTGAGTCAAACAGACCCACTGTGTTAACTGTTCAAATTTTACCGCCATTCATTGAAAATGAGGAATATATTTAAAAAAATTCTCCAAAATTCATTCTTAACTAAATTAAAATTTCTTTTGTTATTTTTGAAACCTTATTCACTATTCAGTCTTGAGATAGTATAAGGCATAAATTTTAACGATATAAACCAATCATATTTAACCTTTGGTCTTCACTGTGAATCTGAATGTAGGGTACACAAAATTTTGAACTGGTTCCCGCAAAGTAATTAGTACCGTGCTACCTATACCTGATCTGATAATATTATTTCGTGCATTGATAAAGAGATTTGCGCTTTTCTAAGAAATCACACCGTACAACCGCGTTGTATCATTTTGAGCAAAATCTGTATGATACGGTCAAAATTGATATAAACAATAAAAGGCGTTGAAAGACCAAGGTTTTTATATCTATATTTTCATTTTGTCTCTCCGTATTTCTGAGTGGAACAAACTGTTATTTACTTCAAATAGATAAAAAAAAAAGATTTTGTACAACAGAATAATTTTGCTTTTTGTTACATATCTGAAGACATATTTTGATGTATTCAGCGCTGAAACAGGAAAAAAGATATATTTTCAACTTTTCAATGCAAATACTTCCCAATAACGTATTGAATTCAGAATCAATTTTATTTTGCGGGATATATCATTCATTTTTCTTACTTTTCATACCACAATCACGATTTTGTGTTCTGTCATTATCGAGAAAACTACGTTCAAATGGACGTAGTCAGAGAAAAAATAATACGATAAAAATCAGCTGCATGATACGGTCAAGAGTTGCAATTGAAATCTACATGATACGATAAAGTGCTGAATAAAGAACCCATTTTCTTTGTTTTTGTGCAATTATATGGGAGTTAATATTCACATTTCACAAATTAGCTAAGGAAATGTGACAAAGAAGTTAGGAGAGACCTATTACCTATTTGGCAGTCTGTCGTTCCATGTGTCCACTTAAATATCTTATACGTGTGTGAGAAATTCCCTCTTTTACCATGTGAAACCAGGAAAAAGAAGAAAAATTTCTCAAACAAGTGTAAGATATCCCGATCTCTAATATTGGTTGAATTTTAGAACATTTTTCTTCCTTAAAATAACCGCGATAAAACAGAAAGAAAGTTTAAAAATGACATTATTTTTTGGAGGTTTCTATCGCGACGTCAAATCGTGCAGGATTTCCAGATTCTTTATTCTCTAAAAACCATCGATAAACATAGGTACAGAGACTAACTAAAATACACATATATTTACAATAAATAAACACTTGTACATGTATTATATACAATAAGCATATAGCAATCAATATATGTAATACTTGTATTTTAATTATCTCGAGAATTTCGCTGAATGATAATTCTTAACAACCACCCCTAGAAATATTGATAATGTTTAGGTTGGTGAATGTTCAAAAACCGTACCTAAACATTACCCTGAACCCTCCAATGTTTCTTAAATAAATAATTTATTTACATTTTTCTCAACCGGACTAATCCAATTATACGCTAACCTTCTTACATAAACCTTCGACGTGAACCCAATTTGCTGCATGAGGGGGATAACCTACACAGTTTCACACACTGAAACAGTTTTTTGAATTTCAGTGTATTGGTTCTTTATAACAATAGTTCGGTGAATATTGTTTACGCTCTTTTTTTTAAAGATTTACATTGCAAAACAAAGTGAAAGCCATCATCTAGTTCTGCATCACTACATATATTACATAAAATATTCTATTTTCTCTTGCTATGATTTGCCATCTTCCAACTTCTATAGGCAATCTATGATTAGCTACTGGAAATTTACAAAATGTAAGCGCATCTTTATGTCTAGGCACTATGAATGAGAACGGGGAATTATTTGCTAGTTTTTGTGCTACGTACAACCTGGTCATTGGAGGAACAGTTTTTCCACACAAACCATGCCACCTAGCAAAATGGGGTTCCAGATATGAGAACAGAAAATCAAATAGACCGTGTCTGTATTTCAAGAAGGTTCAGACGAAGCCTTTAAGACGTGAGAGTCAAAAGAGGTACAGACGCTTCATGGGAACAGAGGACAGGCCATTAAAAGATATGACGTCTCAAAACTGAAAAACAAAGGAAAACAAGAAGAATTTGGGATTGATATTATAAACCGGTTTGCCATCCTGAACAACAGGGGTGTTGATCAACTGTCACCAGAGGGTTATTGGAAAGAAGTTAAAGAAGTGTTTATTTCATCATGCGAAGCAACAGCCGGAGAACGAAACAGGAAACATCAAGAATGGTATCACCGGAGACACTGGTAAAAGCCTTGAACAACAGCAAGACAAGGACAGCAAAGCAAAAAGCACAAAAGGAGTACTCTGAGGCAGAAAAGGCTTTGCAGAATAGTGCTAGACGAGATAAGCGAGAATTTATCTCCAATAAGACCTTGGAAGCAGAAGAAGCAGCCAGCAAAACAACATTAAAGGGTTGTATGATAACATCAGAATGTTAACAAATCCAATAAAGGCGACAGACAAGTAAAGGACAAAAGATGGGAACACACCGAAAACAACAGAGGGGCAAATGAAAAGAAGGGTGGAACATTTCATTCAAAGAGGTGTTAAACCAAAAGTCACCTCCACAACATGCGGATATACAACCATCTAGAGACATGTTACCAATCAATTGCAACCAACCAACCAGGTCCGAAATCACCAAAATCATCAACACATTAAAAAATAACAAAGCACCAGGCCCAGATAATATACCGGCAGATATTCTTAAAGCAGACAGAGAAACATCAACACAGATGCTGTACGACTTGATTGATAAGATCTGGAGAGAGGAAGATATACCACAAGACTGGAAAGAAGGACATCTCGTAAAGCTACCGAAAAAGGCGACCTCAGCTTCTGTGATAACTACATGGGAATAATGCTTTTATCAGTACCCGGAAAAGTCTTAAACAGAATAATTTTGGAACGTATGAAGAAGGCTGTCGATCAGAAGCTGCCAGACAATCAAGCGGAATTTCGCGAAAACAGATCATATTCTGACCAAATAGCCACCTTACGTATCATCTTGGAGCATTCACTGGAATTCAACACATCATTTTATGTTGTTTTTATTGACTATCAAAAGGCATTTGATAGTCTAGATAGATCAGTTTTGTGGAAGCTAATGGGCCATTACAGAATTCATGAGAAACTCATTAACATCATGAAGAACACATACACAGGAATGATGCATGAAGGTCAACTTACAGATCCCTTTGACATTACAACTGGGTTCGACAGGGATGTTTATTGTCACCATTCTAATTCCTACTGGCAGTAGACTGGATCATTGGAGAGACCACCACAAATAGAAGAAATGGAATTCAATGGACACTGACAGAACAACTAGACGACTTAGATTTTGCTGATGACATCGCACTACTGTCTCACAACCACCTACAGATGAAGGATAAGTTGTCAGAAATAGAACAGAGAGCATCAGAGACTGGTTTAATCATAAGAACAAAGAAAACAAAAGTATTAAAGGCAAATGCAAACAGTCTTGCTAACCTGGAAAGTAAATCAACTCCTGTAGAAGAAGTCGACTCCTTCACATGTCTTGGAAGTGTCATGAACAGAAAAGGAGGACCAGAACAAGATATTAAATGTCGTATAGGGAAAGCGAGAACAGCTTTTAGAATGATGACAACAATTTGAACTAGAATTGGTGATCTACTGATCACTGATACCCCCTCCCCTAGCAATCCCCCACCACTACATATGGAACTATATTTGAGATTTTCACTGCAAAAAGTGGTTCATTTCATAATAACATATTAAAATTTGAGAGAGCTGCTTAAAAGTTCTCTTTTTATCATCTGGAAACTGAAAAATTTGCATTTTGTAACAATCAAGGGCAAATAACTCTTGAACAACACATGAGAATTTTGTCGAAATCGAACTTGACCCTCATTTCATCGTAGGAAAAAATCAGAAAACGCACCAAAGATGTGAAAGCCGAGTTGCGAATAATCTAAGAGATACATGATAGCTGCATGAAGTCAAAACATTCTAAGTCCCTTTCCAAAAAAAAAAAAAAAAAAAAAAAAAAAGAACACTTTGGGCAGGGGTTGCCCTTTAAGTCTAGTTTTTGAATATTGCTGAAATCCTGAAAGTATGTGTCAGAATACCTTTTTTTCTCTCTCAAAATTTCAGTTTTCTGGTTTGGTTTCCATGGCAACCAAAAGCTCCACTATCCATTTTAACTCATTTCAGACCACCTCTGATATAAAATTTGGGCAGGGTTCCCCTTATAATACAGGTAATACATATTACTGACATCAAAACATTCCTAGCCCCCCTTTCAAAAAAATTGGCAGGGGTTCGTCTTATAATCTAGTTTATACATATTTCTGAAATTGTGAAGAAATATATGAAGCAGAATTTTTTTTCAAAGATTCAGTGTTCTGGCTTGGTTTCCGTGGTAACTGAAAGCTCCACTATCCATTACAACCCATTTCAGATCACCATTCAAAAAAATGGGCCAGGGTTCCCCTAATAATCCAGGTTATACATACTGCTGAAATCAAAACATTTCAAGTCCCCCTTTCAAAATAGATTTAGCAGGGATTCCCCTTACATGTATAATCTAGTTTATACATATTTCTAAAATAATGTGAAGAAAAATGTGTAGCAGAATACCGTTTTTCAAAGATTCAGTGTTCTGGTTTGGTTTCCATGGCAACTGAAAGCTCCACTATCCATTTAAACCCATTTCAGACCACCATTTAGAAAAATTTTGGGCAGGGGTTCCCCTTATAATCCAGGTAATACATATTGCTGAAATCAAAGCGTTCCAAGTCCCCCTTTCATAAAAAAAAATTGGCAGGAGTTTCCATTTATAATCTAATTTACATTGTGAAGAAATATATGTAGCAGAATATTTTTTTCCAAAGATCCAGTGTTCTGGTTTGGTTTCCATGACAACTGAAAGCTCTACAATCCATTACAATCCATTTCAGACCACCATTCAAGAAAATTTGGGCAGGGGTTCCCCTTATAATTCAAAAATACGTATTGCTGAAATCAATAATTTACAAAAAAAAAAAAAAAAAAAAAAAAAAAAAANAAAAAATAAGAATACACAAATGTATTTTTTTTCACTTAAAATTTATTTTAACTGGACATTGCAAAAGACTTTTAGTAATATTGAATACTTCTACAAATTTAATTAATTGCCTCCCTTAGTTTTATTACCTCATTTCTTAAATTTTGACTTTTCATAATGTCTTATTTTTAAGTAATTGACATCCTAAAAAAAGTGTGTTGGTGTACTTAATTAGAACTACGGAATGAATTTACATGTTCCAGCAATATAAAAACTACTTTTGTATGAACAATAAAACTTTTTTTAGCTATTTTTGTTATCAAATAATACCAAACATGTGATTTTAGGCTTTATTGAAATGTTTTATTTTTGTTATATTTTTAGAAGTTGTGACCTTGACCTTTGTCACACAAATATCAAAATCGATAGGGTTCCTCTTCTAATCATAACTCATGTGTGTGCAAAGTTCCATTCAGATACGACGTGTGGTTCTCAAAATATCATGCAAAAGTTGACGCCTGGACGCCCGGATGCCCAGACATCCTGATGTCCAGACACCATTCATCAAATCATAAGCCGAATTCGACTTTGTCGCAACTCGGCTAATAACATATTAAAATTTGAGAAAGCTGCGTACAAGCATCCTCACTCTTTCATATGGGAACTGAAATAAATTTACGTTTTTTAACAATCAAGGGCATATAACTCTTGAACGACAAATGGAAATTTCATCAAAATCAAATTTGACCTTCATTACATAGTAAGAAATATCATATTAAAATTTGAGAAAGCTGCGTAAAAGCCTTCTCTTTTTATCATCTGGAAACTAAAAAAAAATTGCGCTTTTTTAACAATCAAGGGCAAATAACTCTTGAACGACAAATGGGAATTTCGTCAAAATTGAACTGGACCTTCATTTTACAGTAAGAAATATCATATTAAAATTTGACAAAGCTGCATAAAAGCGTCCTCTTTTTATCATCTGGAAACTGAAAAATCTGCGTTTTTTAACAATCAAGGGCAAATAACTTTGAACGACAAATGGGAATTTCGTCAAAATCGAACTTGACCTTCATTTCACAGTAAGAAATATCATATTAAAATTTGAGAAAAGTGCATAAAAGCGTTCTCTTTTTCTCGTCTGGAAACTGAAAAATTTGCGTTTTTTTTAACAATCAAGGGCAGACAACTCTTGAACGACAAATGGGAATTTCGTCAAAATCGAACTTGACCTTCATTTAATAGTAAGAAATAACATATTAAAATTTGAGGAAGCTGCGTAAAAGCGTTCTCTTCTTATCATCTGGAAACGAAAAAGTGTGACGGACGGACGGACAGACGGACGGACGGACGGACGTGTGGATCACTAAAAATAGGAAACATCAACTTAAACACTAAAATCAGACTATTTAATTCAAATGTCAAGACCATCCTACTGTACGGCTGCGAAACATAAAAAAAAGATATATTAAATAAACTTCAAGTTTTCATTAACAAATGTTTACGGCAAATTCTAAAAAAAAATCACAAATACCGATCTATGGGAGAGGACCAAACAGCAGCCCATAGAAGTAGAACTAACAAAGCGGAAATGGAGGTGGATTGGACACACTCTTAGAAAACCACCCAACTCAATCACAAAGCAAGCACTTCAAAGGAAACCCCAAGGAAAAAGGAAAGTTGGAAGACCAAGAAACACCTGGCGGAGAAACTTACAAGCCGAAATGGATGCTCAGGGGTACAGATGGAACGACCTGGTTAGAATGGCCCAGAACCGACCCCGTTGGAGAAGTGTTATTACTGGTCTATGTGCCTCCATGGCACAAAAGGCTTAAGAGAATAGAAGAGAAGCACATCTTTATATGGTAAAATATCTCGGTATTTTTTAAACTGCAAAGTGTCCTTGAAGAATTTATAAGACGCACCTTAACAATATCGAAGCTCCTTTTTTGCTCAAACTGTACATTGATTTGTTGTTTTATAGTACCTAGTAACTGTGTATCAAAATTTCTTGAGACTGCCATAAATGTCCGTATTTAGAATTATTTAAAATGTTAAAATTGTTGTTATTCATGAGCATTTATACTCATTTTGAGAATATCTTTGATGATAATATCTATACAATTTTGATGACAATTTTCGATGTTTTCCACAAACCATATTCGCCCAAAACTTTATCATACAAGAGTGTACTAGTAGGCACAATAGACCTTATGATAAGTTGTTTACAAACATTTTATATATTGCAAGTTCCGAAATAAGATCGGCTCTCGGGTAAGCTCCAAAGTACAGGTTACTGGGTTGCTGAATACCCTTGATGACTAACAGTCCACCAGCAGGGGCATCGACCCGCTGATAATAAATGACTCAATATAGAACTTACTGTAAATGTAGTTTCTGAATATGGCCATTTCGACAACCCATGTGTCTTCAGTGCAGATAAAATCAAAGCAGTTGGAAGACCATAAACCTAGAAATGTTTAAAAATTTGACAGATATGATCTTAATGGAAAGCCAAAACCAGAAGAGGACAGCTTTGCGTGAGGTGGAGATACTCCTTAATGAATCTTTATCTGCATGAACAGAAATAACAATACCAGTACAAAGTGGTACACAAACCCAGCTTAGCCTCACCGGAAACTGTATTTTTATACTGCACATTCCGTGTCTTTGTTTACCACAGTGTTTTCTGTCCTTACCACATTCTATGTTTTAATTTTGTGATTCTATTTACACTTTCCAAGCTTCTATTCAACAAGAAACCCGAAACAAAGAAATTAGCCGGTCAGCTTGTTACTTTAAACTAATATTTTTAAAAAGTCCAAATCACCAAGAATAGATTGGTCTGCTTGTGTCTTTTGTAAATTTAAGGCTTACAAATGTTACTAAAATACACAAAAAACGTCTATAGAAGTACAAAAAACACCTATAAGTAGCTCAACGAACTTCTGATAGCAATTAACATGCACCAAGTTGCAATCGATATTAAAAATTTTGCACAAAATGTATTAAATTATGCTGCTTGTTTGACAAACTATTTATTGAAACATAAAAAGGATGACAATGATGAAGTTTTAGCGTCTGAACACAATGATTCGCTTCAGACTCTTTCATATTTGATTTATTAATAGATGATTTGTTCATTCACAAAAAAGTGTTCACATTAGCAAAGTTACTTGAAAAAAATCAAAATATCTCCCAGCTGCTTAAAAAGATGGCCACACAACATAAACTGACTTCAACAAAAATTGGAAAAAACCTCTGTGATGCAATAACTATTCAATTATAGCAAGGTGATGGCATGTCAAACAATGAGATGAAGAAAAGATTGATGTAGCATTGCTCGACATCTAGCAATGAATTTCGCAAACCGGTGCTTGAACTTACTGTGAAGTATGAGCAATGCTCATTGCTGGAGACCTCATGGTGACTTCAAGATGAAGAACAACAATAAGATCGTTGTTCCATTGCTTGGTTTTACTATGTATTTGTAGAGATTTTGTCTCATGTGCATTTACTCCATATCCCTTCATCGATTATTAAGTTCTCAGTAGTACGATTTTACTTTTAGAAGGTTTTGTTTCTGCAACAGGTATAAATGCAGAGGTGCGTTCGGTTCCTGCTCTTCATTCAATAATGTTAAACGCGAATATTCTGCATGCAATTTCGTTATTTTACGTCATGTAGATTATTGAAACATTTATATGAGAAACTGAATATCCTATTCCTGATCAAGTATCAAATTTATCTCATTCTGTATCAAATATACCTCAATCTCTGGCAGTGTTTTTTTATACTGGCTTCTTGACGAATACGCTTTTGAATCTGCAATAGACACTACTTCTGTTCCTTGAAATTCTCCGTAAATTTTTATTAATAGCAGAATGTACTGTCTCTGTTAATACTTATTTTACTGTTTCATTAGGGACTTGCTTTACAAATCTACTATATGTATGATGCGAAAAACTTGATTCAGATACTGCACAATCATGGTCTTTGTGCCTCTTATTATGAATAACACGATATCTTATAAGTTTAGCTGCTTGTGAAACAAAAACAAAGATCGCACAAGAGTCATATTTACCTCATGTCTTGCCAAGGGGATCTGAACACACAATTATGTGTCAAACTGTCAACACCTAATGGGGCTTGCCTTGTTCAAAAACCACCGAGTAAACCGTGATTTCAACAACAACCCGCCATCTTCACTGGCATAGGGAATTGTAACCCTTGGCTAGCGAAGATGCATGCCCTCAGGTCTAGCTTAAAATAAAAAAAATTGAATAACGTCCAATCTAGCTTAACCCCTTGGATTTCGGTCGGCGAAAGGGAAGCAACAGTCTTGAACACGTTCTATGTACTGGAATGACTTTTTACAGGTGTAAAGGTACATCTGTTTGCAGTCGTTCCTTCATTTGTTACGAGAAAAGCATGATTTGCATCGACTTGTGCCCTTGCTAGGGAAATCACGAAAATTTGTTAAAACAGTTTGGTGCATCAAGAGTCAGCTGATATTGACAATTAAAGATGTTAATATATGTTAACATTTCGCACGGTTCAATTGTATACAATACTTTATAACGTTATGAAAGAGCTTGACAACAGCTTAAACACGTAGACATGATAGGGTATCTTTGTTCAATCACATACCCCCCCCCCATTTATTTCCAAAAAAAATAAATCAATAAATACTTAAAAGAAAAACATGTCGTCCCACCTTTGCGTGGTTGATAGACATAGTCCTCTACCAGGAAACCTGATTTTCTGTATTTTTGTCTGTCTATTTAGACTTTTCATTTTTTTCTGTAGAATGTGTCCATCTTTCATCTTATTATCTAGTTCGATACATGTCATTTCTTTACTTGATTTCTTTTCATAAATTTTGAACATAAGCATTTTTTAATATTTTAATGGTAAAAAGTATTTTCGTTAAATAATACATAGAATAATGACGTCAGCCGTTGGATTGTATAAAATACCCATTTGCTCACAAAATATGCTGGGAAATGACGTCATCACCCACTGAGTTTTTTTTTTTTTTTTATCATTTTAACAACGGCTCACACTTTCCTCTAGTGGAGTTAAACATCTTTGTCACATTTTACTTCCAAGTTTTTTCCCAAAGAGCGATTTATGCCCTAAAGAAGCAAAAATTGAAAAAATGAAATTTGACCTTTGACCCCAGTTTTTTTAGAGAATGTACCACATTTCGCTTTTACGACCGGTATATTCTTAAAGTATAAGTCATCAGCTTTCTTTTGATATGCAATTTGCCTGCATGTCACATGGGTGCATTAAAATTCAAAATTAGTCGATAAATTTACCCGACTATTGGCGACATGTGTGTATGTGTCAGGAATTTCTCTGTGTTCTGGACGCTGACATTTTGTATTAATTCTATTGTATTCGGAATATATATGTACGTGAACTTTTTTCCTTAATCAAGAAAACTGTTTTTTGGAATATTTTCTTTTCTCAACACCCTCAGCTACGTGTCAGGAAATATTTGTGTCCAGGGAGACTATCATTGCTATTGTCCTCATAGCCAGTAAATAAGTGTCTAATGCGTCACGAATAAAGCAAAATCCACAAAGCATTAAATATTAGATGTTGCTACTCTAGTTTCGTTCCCATTTTATATGACTAGAATTTACAAAGTTATTCGATTGTAAAAATACTACAAGTTTTTTATGAGACATTTTCTTTGGTAAACATGTTGTCATTTATTTATTACTTCGGTTACTTGGAATTCCATCCAATTTGCAATGGTATTACCTGCTAATCGGACTATTTGCCCGTTACACTAGTTAAAGAAGAAGTGGACTGTTTATTTAATTGTTACAATTATGTATTTTTGCGAATTCGCATTTAAATACAATTATGACCCACAGTAACACCCAACAGGAAAAAAATCAAGTGATGACAAAAAAGTTTTGGCCAACAGAGATTATATTATATTTTCAACAGTATGATTAATCGAAACTAAGTGATCGTATTTAAGCAATAATAAATTATTTGAATACCCGGGTGCGTAAATCGTAGATTTGACGGTCAAAATGCAGTTTACAGGCGACGCGTAGCGGAGCCTGTAAACGGGTATTTTGATCGCCAAATCAAGATTGGCGCCCGCGGGTATTCAAATAATGTACTGTTATTGCGATTATAATGCAATAAATCGATTTCATATTCTATTTTTGACTTGTGTATTTTTAAATATAAGGAACCAGACTAAACAGGGAACCTACTTTGTCCCGGCGTGTAGATGGTGGAATTGACTGCCAGTTTTGACCAATCAAAATCTCCGTTGTATAAATGTTGTATTGGGATATGATTTAACTTGACTTTAAGTCCTTTCAAGAGTTTTCTTTCAATTGTCTTGCTCACGCAAGCCTTGGCATTACCTACTTGATCGGATGACCCTTATAAAAGGTCATCTCAATTTCTTACAGGGACAATTGAGTGCCTTTTAGCTTTTTCACGTTAACAAATGATTTATACAAACACCATATACAATTTAGTTGATCAAATCAATATTTGTCAAAGATTTTCAAATATAATAATATGAATTTAATTTTTCAGGAACTGCCCCGACATGTGAAGATGAATATTATGACCCTTCCTCTGGATATTACTATTATCTCATGCATTTTCCTGCTGCCAATATCTACAGCACCGGGACGAACAGACAAATTTGTCACGCCTTCAAACAGTTCGACAATGTGATACGTGAATATTACGGTAAGCAAGACTAAATTAAATGCAAAATGAATTTAATATAAGCCATGTCTATACTGATAATCAAATAACAAAATATCGAAATTACTGTTAATTTGAATTCTGCAAATAATCAAAATGATTTTTCCCTTTAGTGTCTAGTGATAAGTTGTAGTTCCATACATATTCCACTTCAGTTTGTTTAAATCTGCTTTAATAATTTCATAGAAGATGACGAAAATGATCAATTTCCCTTAGGGTTAAATGTTAATCTATATTCCGCCCTGGCGGTATGATATTTTGTCTGAACATAATGAAATGAGCGGTCTTTGTAAAGGACCTTCCACAAATTATTCCTCTTAAGATTGGTTGAGTTTGCTTCTGTGGTTTCAGAGGAGAAGATGAAAATGTGATTTTTCCTAAAAGGTCTAATGTTAAAATTTCGTTCCGTGCTGGCGGCCATTATCTTGTCGGATAGGAAGGAAATGATCCTTTTTGGTTAAGGACATTCCAATCATCATTCTTGTAATGTTTGATTGAATTTGCTTTCGTGGATTCATCGGAGAAGATGAAAATGTGATTTCCCATAGGGCCGAATGTTAAACCTTAGTTCCGCGCTGGCGGCCATGTTTTTCGTCGTATCAAAACGAAATAAACAGTCAAAAATTGTCCTTCCAAACTTATTAATCCGTTGAACAAACTTATTCACAAAGGATATAAATACAGCATTGTTGTAAAATCTTTACTTCTGGTTTTTGTTGGCAAAAATATTGATCATCTCCTAAATGCTTTACACCATGACTAAATTCAAACAATTTTTCATATTGGTAGTATTTGGCATTGCACAATATCATGTTCTTCTTTCATAATTGATGATGTTGTTATACCAAATCTATTTAGAAGTATTTCAATTGAAATTTCATATGTAAGAAGGCTTGATATCATAGTCAACGGAAATTATGTCCTTAGCTAGCTGTCAGTAACTGCGAGCATTTGTCCGGACAGTACCTGTGTGTATTGTCTTCATGTTTTATGTACTTCATTGTAAGGGTACTCGTCTTGATAAGTTGGTCTTTTTTCTAGTTTGATTTTTACTGTGAGTCTTTTTGTGTATTTATTTTTAGCCATTCACCACACATAGGGGAGGGTTTGGATCCAAGAAAACGAGTTTAACCCCACCGCAATTTTTGCGCCTGTCCCAAGTCAGGAATATGTTGGTCATTGCCTTGTCCTTGTCTTCTTATAAAATTTTAGTTTCTTGATATTTGGGTTATTGGATGTGGTTTGTTTCCATTGATTTATTCACTTTTTTTACCTTTTTGGGGCCATTTAGGGCTTACTATATGGTGTGAGGTTCTCACTGTGTTGAAGACCATATGGTGACCCCTAGATGTTTTGTTTTTGGTCGTTTTAACCTGGATGTTGTCTTCTTGACATTTACCCCATTTCCTTTCTTTTTCATATTTGTAAAGGATCTTCCATGCATTATTCCTGTAAAGTTTGATTGCATTTGCTTCAGTGGTTTCAGAGGGTACATGATGAAAATGTGATATTTCCCATAAACTAAGTATCGCGCTGCGGTAATGTTTTTGGTCGAATCAGAATGAAACAACGGCAGTAGAATGACGAAGGAACAACGGAAGTGATGATTACAAAATTCGAAGTCCAAAGACTTGGCAAAAGCGGTAACAGATAAAAACAAAGACAAAACAAGGATGTGAGACAGCCACAATGCATGGAAAAAAGATGACATTAAGAACTAAGGCACTCATAGTGTGAAGTCCCATGAAAACCGGGAGTGACATCAGTTGCTCCGGAAGGGTAAGCATGTCCTGCTCCACTAATTGTACCCGTCACACTATCAGTGAGTCAATTCAGGGTCGAGTCAAAACCGGGTATGTCAATTCCGTGAATACGTGATATCTAGCTGAAATGTCTGTTTTCATACGGGACACAGACACGTCATATCTGTCAATGATGTCATGGTGACAGCCATAGAATTTCTGAAGGGATGAAAGTAATAAAGACTGAACAAATTCCTGACCAAGCAGCTTTTGGGACAGTGTTTTGCTCTATTAAAAAATCACTGTATACACTACATGCTCGACAGTAACGAATCAACTGTGAAATGAGCAATTTTTGTAAAGGACCTTCCATACATAATTCCTGTCAAGTTTAGTTGAATTTTCAACTGTGGTTTCAGAGAAGATGAAAAAGCAATTTTTTCCTCAGCGTCCAATGTTCAAATTGAGTTCCGCGCTGCCGGCCATTTTTTTGTCGAATCTGAACGAAATGAGCAGTCTTGGTAGATGACCTTTCAAAAATTTGCTTCCGTCGATTCAGAAGAGAAGATGAAAATGTGATTTTTCCCATAAGGTCCAATGTTAAACCTTAGTTCCGCGGGCGGGCATGTTTTTTGTCGGATCAAAACGAAATGAGCAATCTTTGTAAAGGACATTACAAACATCGTTCCTTCAAAGTTTGATTGTATTTGCTCCAGTGGTTTCAGAAGCGAAGATGAAAAATATGATTTTCCCCATAGGGTCCAATGTTAAAAGTAACAAGTTCCACGCTTGCGGCTATGTTTTCTTTTCGGATCAGAACGAAATCAGCAATCTTTGTAAAGGACCTTCAATACATCATTCCTGTAAAATTTGGTTGAATTTTTGAACGAACGACAGATGACGGACGCCAAGTGGTGGCAATAGCTCACACTGACCCTTTGGGTCAGGTGAGTTAAAACAGTATTTCACATCCTTAAATAGTTTCACAGTGTAATTTATCAACTATATAAGCAACAACTGATTACTGTTTTAAGGTAATAAGTATTTGTTTGACAGGAACAAAACGACAACTGCATCGTAGGTTTGAGTCCGTGACGAGAGTGGATACGTATAGAATATGACAAGTCTGTTCCAGTATCTGTCCTGATATCAGTCAGAGACCTGATATCTGCCCGACGCAGTATCGGAGGGCAGATATCGGTAGAGGACTGATTTCAGGGCAGATACCGGAACAGACTTGTAATAATCTGTTTATCACATATATCACAGAGGAATGTTGCGAGGTAAAGGGAAACAATAACATATTGATTTTGTTTTTAAAATTGTTGGCAGAATTTAGGCAAATATTGACACCCCAAAGTGGAACCCATTTTTCTTGAAAAAAGGAACCCTTTATTCGAACCGAATGGCAGACAAGATAATCCGGTCATAAATTCATCATTAGTCAACGCCTTTGTAACAACGATGTATATTCTCGGTAAGAAGTGTTCTGAAAATGAAATGCACAGTCAAACAGCACAGTCAAACATTCATTTACTCCATATCCTTTCGTGAAACAGTCAAGTAAATTTTAGTATTGTTTCAATACTTATGGCACGTCATTGTAGGTACATGTATCTGTTCAGAGATACTTGAATAGAATGGATTAAGTAGGGTTCAAAATCTGCATTTTTAAAGTTGAAAAGTATATTGAAAGCAATAACAAAGTAAAGCTGCAGTGTCAACTCTTCATAACTTCTGTTCATGAAATCTTACGGACTTCACCTGCTACGGTCTGAAGCCACTGTTTGAAAATTTCCACATCAAAATTGGTTTTCCCTTCGGAGTTTCATTTTCAAAGCACCAACAAATTCTGAATGTTCATTTGCAAACACTTCTAAACCGAGAGCAAGCTTCGGTTTCATCCATATTTTGTTTATGTTGCTAGATGATGTCATCAATAAGGGACAGATATCAGTTATTTGCCCTGAACACGGATATCGATAGACACTCATCCGGTTATTACATATGCAGAATAGTACAATTTACATATAAAAATGTGAGGAATGTGCATACGTTTAAGGACTTTCGCTAACAGCTACATAGATGATTGCAATGTCTGTAAATGTCTTATCGTAAATTTCCAATTTCCGAGTAATAACGCCCCGTCATAGAAAGCACTAGCAAAAAAAATAAATAAAAAACGATTATATGAATATTTGAAATCAAACTTTTGAGTCATCACCAAGAGTTTTTCGCGATAATTATAGTGGTGTTATCTCAAAAACTGCACTGATTTCTAGTTTTAATAATAAGTCATCTTATCTTGCACCACACCTGTTGTCTTCAAATAACGTAATATTTCTGTATAAGTAAACATGCTTTCCGAGGTGTTATATCATGTCTCTTTCCTGGAGTTATACTGTGATCACGTCATTGTGTTGACCATCCTGATGTTGAATTCAATAAATAAAAAGATAACAGATAACATCTACAATGGCTGAAAGTTACAATTACATAATCTACCAGGGAACTGAAGCCTTACATTTTTATATTGCTTT
The DNA here is from genome assembly GCA_002080025.1 of Modiolus philippinarum. Taxonomy (NCBI): domain Eukaryota; kingdom Metazoa; phylum Mollusca; class Bivalvia; order Mytilida; family Modiolidae; genus Modiolus; species Modiolus philippinarum. The sequence goes on along the minus strand of MJUU01055755.1, from coordinate 15,501 downwards.
ACTTTTTTTACATTTGTAGACGAAGAGTAACGCCAGTACAATACACTCATTGGATGACGTTTTAGGTCCATGAGTGAGAGTTCATAATCTTAAAGAGTTAAAAGATGATATAACAAACGAGGAAAATATTCTTATCACCAAAGGCCCAGTTTTCAAAAGTTAATATAAAAATCAATAAAATTTAAAAATATTTGTATGGGGACAGACCCATAACTGTCCTCTTTTCTGCTTTGTTTTTGGGTCGTTTCAAACTGGAGATGGGATGTTGTCTCCTGGACATTAATCCAATTTTCTTGTTTTTTTCACATGGAACACTTACCCTGACATCATCATCCCCCAGTTTCGAATTGCTGAGTTATCGCGAATTTTCGTGCTGCATGAACTTACAGTGTACTTGTATATGCCTTAGATATTATGTGATACTTGTATATTTCAGAGGATTTGAATTTTCCCAGTGTTTTATCAGCAGCTACTGATTGTGTGTCAAGATTTGCATCTTCAACCCTTAGTTTTGCTTTAACAAAATGTAAGTTTTTTTTAATTATCTTAAAAAATGAAGCGCAATATTTTAATGTCCTTTTATTTCTGCGTTTTGAACAAATTATTTCATAATATATATCGAAAAATTACTTGACTAATTTACACTTTTTTCATCTTTTTTATGACGAAATCATCTGGTAACAAGTTATGACAAGAACTAATTTGATCGCACCATACGTTGTCTAGATTTGTTCTCTTCATCAGAATAATTAAAAATTTTGAAAAAAAACTTTCTCCCGGTTTTTGCATAAACTATGGACGAATCACGAGATTTGACAGGAGCCGAAATATTAACTGAATTGCTGAACAGACTTAACGTTATGAACATCACACATCAGAAATACGAAATACCTATGAAATACATTGATGATTAGTTTCTACTTTGTCACTATAAAGAGAATTTGGCATTAAGCTGGCTTCAAAACCGACTACATGAAAAAAAAAAACAAAAACATATGATTACAAGAATTGCATAGCTTGCAAAACATTTTACAGACTTTTTCTTTAATGTAGTTCCTGTGTTTCCCAATCACAACAACAAAAACGTTTGCATTACACCAGTTTAAACAAATTCCACTGCATAACACGACGTGTTTTCTCTTCATGTTTATTTTGTTTTTGTTTTTTTTTCTTGTAGATAATTTCCAATACGTCAACTGTCCATTTAGCAACGTTAACTACTATTTTACATTCAGTAATGGAGGAAATGCAGATTATTGCCCTGGTCAATCCTCTGCCGCAGTAATAGGCAATGAAGTGATGTCATTGAAAAGTTGCTTTGATTTTAATAATGTGAACAAAGGTAACTACAGAAAAAAATATTCAAAAACTAATTCTTTAATTTCAGGAAATTTTTAATCTGTGTAAATACAGAAAACTCCTTTAATCTATTTCAGTTACCCAGTTTCATTGATATATTAGCTCTTCTCAAATCTTATTTCTTCTGCGTTGGACAAGAAAATTACTTGGATTTAAAAAAAAATGTGATCTTAATTACAGTTTTCTATTAAGCGTCCTAATATGATTGTTGAAGGAATGCATAGTCGAAAAGGTTTCCATTTCATTCAGGATTTGATAATTCCTTTTCTTTCTTTTTTACCACATTTTCTATCCAAACTAAAATTCAAAATATACCAAAATGAACATCAGTGACAACCCTTATACTATTAGAATACACAAAATCAAAAACCGAATCTAATACAGAATAACCGAATACTGAAACTGCAGTAAATTATATTAGTTCTGCATATTGCCATTTTGACAACTGATGTCTCTTCAGTGCGGTTAGTTTCCAACATTTGAAAAACATAAACCGAAATATTAATGTAGAAAAGATAACAGGAAACACTTACAATGGCCGAACATTATAATCACATGCCACAATCCACCAGATAACTGCGCAACAAAAATAATAAAATGACAAAAGACAAACATAGACAACGATAGGAACTCGGGAAAGCCGGACCTGGTAAACATATAAAAAAAAACGCGAATTTTTGAAGATACGCCGAAATGCAATTGTGGACAGTGCTTTGAACGACGGAGATCGACCTCATAGTTATCAAATTTCTACACTTTTTTTATTGTAACTTTAAAACACTTAATTGCGAAGACAAGAAACTGGAAACATTCACATTGGCTGAAAATCACAATTACACGTCACAATTCACCTGGAAACTACACCAATAAAATCAATAATCAAAGCTCCGATGGAGCTGAATCTCGAAGCCCTGAAAATCTACACGTGGCAAAACTTCGTAGTCATCCAAAGAACTGCTGCATACGTCTGCATGTATTTAGTTATTCCGTAGTACGTGAAAATAATCGATAGTGTGATTTCGCATGTCGATTTCATTGCTATAAATATATGCAATACACTGTTACAGGTAAACAAATGTTATTTTCATCTTTGACAAATTACTGCGCGACAGCAGAGGAGGGTGGTAATTTTGCACACGACACGCATATCTGACTTATATTATCGATTGATTGAGAGATTTTTTTATCATTAAGTACATGCATGTCAACGAGTAAAGATCAAACACACAGTCGTCTCTGCCACAATATATGAGGGTAGATGTATATAAGGCATATATTGTTTGTCATTTGTAACTATACCATATTAAAAATATTTTATATTGAGACAGAGAAATGTCTCTGATTGAGATAAAAAAAAACTTCTATTCTCATGCTGTTTTTATTTTATTTAAAAAAAAAGCTTGCACATTCACAATTATAGTCTTTAATCGAGTCAATTCAGATAGCACTTATATGCGTACGTCCTACTTTAAATAACCTGTATTTAATTAAATTTGTGTTAATTAAAACAAAGAGAGACAAATAAACAGAGTGTAATACACGAACTCGGCGGGATACAATTTGCATTCATGTACATGTAATAACCGTGACGTGTGTAATTCCCGATTAGATTGATAAAAGTCGCGTTTTTATATCTAAAATCCAATATTATACATAAGTATGATTTTATATATCTTTTATACATTTTCAGAGATTTTCACCAGTTTTTACTATTTCAACATGACATCTTATTATGAAAATTGCAACCAATTTAGGTCATTTTCATCGACTAATAACTTTGTAAAAAGTGGAGCCTTCAGGAGCCTTTTAAGAGTTTTAAAAAGTCGTATGTATTGGGATTTCGATGATACAAGTTTGAAAGTAAAGTCCCCTGTAACTTTTTCAAAAATCTGAATAATATATGACTGGTATTTTCAAATTGTCTTCTCGCCATTTTGGGTTACTTACATATCAACTGAATTAAATCACTTTAATTATATAAAGTGCTACTTTTTTATACAACTGGTTATTTTTAAGTCATCTATCAATCCACCGATACCGTGACATGCCACTTTTAAGGTATTAAAATTCCTAAATTTTCGACTTAAAAATTTCGAAATTTAGACCATTTTCATTATTTTAATTAAGTGTATAACGCTCATACTGAACCACGTGACCTTTGCACACGACACAAGTATGCGTACCCTCCTCTGGCGCGACAGGTTCGTTGATCCGAGACGCAATATAAAAAAAATGAAAAACAGCCAATCAAAGATTGCAACCCCCCACTACCCCCTTTTTGGACCCCCTCCCCTTGTAAAAAAGGACAAGTGTTTTTGAAACTAAATTAATCATCGTAACTGTAAAACACCAAAACTGTATGGTTGCAAGGTAGAATTCCAAAAAATAATTGGTCTTTGAGAGTTTCAGGAACTTTACCAAAATTAGAATCAAAGATTTTTGCAACCTGGCTGTTGAAAATCTTCATTTTTACTGTAAGGAATTGAAAGAGATGTGGTTGCTAGGTAGAATTCCAAAAAATAATGAGTCTTTGATAGTTTCAGGAAATTTACCAAACTTAGAATCAAAAATTTTTGCAGTCTGACTATGGAAAATGATAATTAATACTACATTTATAAGGCATCAAAAAAGATATGGTTGCTAGGTAAAATTCCAAAAAGAAATCAGTCTCTATTAGAGAGTTTCAGAAAATTTACCAAAATTAGACTCAGTCTTTTGCACTCTGATTTTTGAAAATGATCTTCAGTACTGTAAGGAATTGAAAAAAGATATGGTTGCTAGGTAGAATTCCAAAAAAATAGTAGGTCTTTGAGAGTTTTAGGAAATTAACCACAATTAGAATCAAAGATTTTTGCAATCTGACAATTGAAAATCATCTTTGAAACTATAAGGCATCAAAAAGATATGGTTGCTAGGTAAAATTCCAAAAACTAATTGGTCTTCGAGAGTTTCAGGAAATTTACCAAAATTAGAATCAAAGATTCTTGCAACCTGACAGTTGAAATTCATCATTATAACTCTAAATAATTGAAAAAGATATGGTTGCTAGGTAGAATTCCAAAATATAATGGGTCTTTGAGAGTTTCAGGAACTTTACCAAAATTAGAATCCAGGTTTTTTTTGCAATCTGACCACTGAAAATGATAATTAAAACTATAAGGCATCAAAAAGATATGTTTGCTAGGTAAAATTCCAAAAAATGATTGGTCTTTGAGAGTTTCAGGAAATTTACCGAAATTACAATCATATTTTTGAAATCCTAGTGTTCATACTAGCTGATGACATTAAAATATTGCTTAATTATAAAACTTCATGTTGAAATTTCAAAAATTATTAGTCTTTGACATTTTCAGGAAATTTACCAAATTTGGCACCGGGTCTAAATTCCAAAAGCTTAGAATGTATTCAAAGAGCAATTCCAATAATTCCTCATGAAAATATAAACCACAAAATCGAAACTATACATAGAGTTCCAGTTGTTCTGATGAGTACTAATTGTTCAACTTTTTTGGCCCCTTAAGGGCATGCCCCCAGGGGTCATACCAAAAGTCTGCTATCATCAGTAAATGAGATGCATATAATCGAACTTGCATACAAAGTTTCAGCTTCCAAACATGAATACTTCAGAAGATTTCGCTTATTACTGGATATCTCGAAATACATTTTCGCTCATTTTTCCGCCCTGAGGGCAAATTTCAAAATTCCGAAACCTTCGGCACAGACAACTTTTATAGTGTTACTTATACCCTTATTAGAAGGTTTCTGTGATTTAAGGTGTAAGAGGAGTTCCAGCGGAATTGATTTTTTCGTTTTTTGGACCCCCTAGAGGCCATGCCCCGAGGGATCATACCAAAGTTCCGACACCCTCTATGAAGTTGCTACATAATATGTGAGTCCATATCCGAGTTTCAACTTTCTAGCCTAAATGGCCTTGGAAATTTCTTCAATTATTGGATATCGCGAAAATTCGTTTTCGCCAATAATTTGCCCCTAGGGCGTTTGACCTAAATTCCGAATCCGCAGTGCGCTACTTCTGATCATACTCTAGTATGGTGCCGAGTTTCAAATTTGTATCTTTTATAATTCCAGAGCCATCGGGGAGCATTACAAACGCACGTACGTACGTACGTACATACGGACGGACTGCATTACATAACCCCCCCGCTTTCGCTAAGCGGGTGGATAACGAGTGATTTGATAAAGATGCATATTGTTTTCAATTTAATAAAACAACACCGTATTCAACTCAAGAAAATGAAGAAATATAACTTAAAAATACAATGAACTTGCGCACTATATTTTATCGGAAGCACGAAGATCATCTTTTAGAGCTGTTAATAGGCTTGAAGCCTCACGTGATTTTTTCGTGTCATTTTAACATGTCTCCAGCCATTTCATGGCTTCGAGATAAAAAGGGGAAAAAAGAAAAGAAAATGTAAACAACGACAAGAACTCGGAATAGCAGAACGCAAAGGCACTAGCAAAAGCAACGGTACGGGTACACCAACCTCCCCCTTATCTTTACTGTTTTTCTATAGTATAATTAAGTAAGTGAGAACCGAACCGTCAATCTAAAAGCGAACAATCCAAGGACAATGACAACACCAGAAACAAAAAAGGCAGAAAAAAACAGAGACACAACATGGGTACAGCACAGAAAAGAAAAATGAAGACACTCACACACAAAGATGAACAACACGGACCCAATGTAAAACCATGGGTGAGATCAGGTGCACCGGTAGAGTAAGCATCTCCTGCTTCTTATAAGACACCCGCCGTGTTGAACATGTCAAATCCGGTAGTAAAGTCAAATTCGGTAGAGGAAACAACAATTAATTAACAATTAACACACAAATAAAACCCAATTCAGGTAGACAACTAACTCCATGACCACTATCTTGAAAAGGAAAGAAAAAAGAAAACGACAAACGTTATTTTGAAAGATGTAATTCGTTAGCTTTAGGATCTTAACAATTCATGCTTCTTTGCTAAAGGAGTAGTTCTTCATTAGTGATCAATTGATAGGAAGTAGAATACACAAGCATATAAACAGCAGTTCAAGAAAAAGTAAGATTAATATTGCAATAAAAAAAATCTTCTCAATATCATTTTTGAAAGATGCCAGTAATAATGATTAAAATTATTTTAGCAAACCCTTTTTATGGTGCTTTCTCCTGTCTTGGTGCATGGTCACCAGAATCCAGGGACACAACTACATCCGGGGATTTTATTGTCGTGGAAATGTATGATACATCAGCGTGGCCATATTGTGGGGTAAGTATTTAGTTCTTAATTAAATCTAAACTGGTTTTTCCCAATTCCCTAGATTACTTTGATTTAAACAAATTAATCGCTAACAAACGTTAATGAACAAAGTATCTACAAATATATCATTAAACCAAGCAATGGAAAAGCGATTGTTGTTCTTCATCTTGAAGTAGCCATATACAACTCTGAATTATTCGAGTTTTCATATCAGATAAATTACCGTTCTTCATCGAAATTATTTAAAAAAAATTTAAAGGGTATTTGTGGCTTTCCAAATCCGTGCATACATCGCCTGGCCTATACAACGCTAATTGTCAACTCGACAGACAGCAACTTCAGAACACTGGATAGGAACATCAAATTATTGTAGCGTTTCACCTATATAATTTGGAAATCATAAATGTCTTGTCACATCTGATGACACAGATGAACAGCCTAAAGAAAGTTTTATTGGTTTGTTTAATTTTAAAAGCGATATAAAGTGGCTGGTGACGGAACCATAACTCTCTCTCTGTATTTATCGATGAGTGAAGATGCCTGGTTCCCGGCATTTTGTGATGCATCTAAAGATAATGAATACTACTTTGAAAGCGGAACAACCAAATATGTCAGAATGGTTCTCACTCCAGTAGATCCAGGTATGTGTTTAGATGTAGGTATTCTTCAAAGTCTATTGAACATAATTAAAGTTATGTAAAAAAATAGAAAACATTCAACCAGTGACGGTGAAAAGGCTAAGGAACATTCAACGAGAAAAGGTCCTTAAGGTATAACCATTGCAGGACATGCCAAAATGTCGTTGGACGAAACAGTTTTACAGCTGTGGGGAACAAAGATATCCAATAGGCAGAATTAGATTAATTTAAGAAAAAATACTTTTATAGAATATAATTTAATGGCAGACCAAAATGACACATTGTGACTTTACAAGTGATATATTCAAATGCCTTACACCAAAAGAAAATTGATTAAAAAGATAATGGAAGATTGCTGAAAATGTGAATAACATTTTTTTTCATTGTCCTCAAGACAGCCAATTGAGTGAAAGCTACAGCTTGGAACATGTCAATTGATCTTGATGGATTTATCAAGATTTCCGTCAATCTAATTTTCTGGAAGGAGGAATTTGTTTCCGTCACTTTATGTTTGTTGTCCGTCCGTCGTTGGCTTTTCCTTCAAATCCTCCTCTGTGAAAAACTAAACCAACCTTAGTCCCACTGATGATTTCCTTCAAAAAAAGGTAACCATATCGACGGGTGTCGCTAGCGGGGCAGGACATGCTTACCCTTCCGGAGCACCTGATGTCACTCCCGGTTTTCATGGGAGTTCACACTATGAGTGCCTTAGTTCTTAATGTTATCTTTTTATTTCCGTGCATTGTAGCTGTCTCACGTCCTTGTTTTGTCTTTGTTTTTATCTGTTACCGTTTCTGCCATGTCTTTAGACTTCGATTTTTGTAGTCATCGCTTCCCTTGTTCCTTCGGTATTCTACTGCCGTTGTTTCAAAAATAGCCACCAGTTTAAGAACATTGTTAGTATTAAAAAAAAAAAAACATTCAGAGCTCTTAGAAACTAATCGTAAATAAGAACAATGGGGGTAATAACAAAATTACCGAACAGAGTGGTCAGGAGCCGAGGTCCATGAGACAGAAAGACAAATCAGGTGGAAACCACCGGCAAAATTGTCCACCGCAATGGTCCTGACTTGGTACAGGCATTTCAAAAGAAATAGTGGGTTAAACCGTTTTTTTTTTGGCTAGCCAAACCTCCCCTTCCATTCAAAAGTAATATGCGAGAGTACTCAGATGGTCACCTTCAGCTATCTTTTGAGAAATGCGCCATATCCAAGGTGGACGCCTCACGAAAGCGTAGTTTAATATTAGACACCAAAGAAGACATCATGTTAACTTTTAAAAGAGAACCCATCCTACAAAGATGGCGGCTTACGGAAAATAAAGATTGGTATTTGACCCTAAGACACATAAGTCTTATAACAAAACTGAAAAAAAAAATCGTCCTTTAAAAATTATGTTTCTTGGACTGTCTGAATCAGCAATGGTTCAGGTACAGGATTCTTCGAGTTTTTTGTTGCTATTGTGTTGCCTGTTACAGTTTTTCATTTTTTGTTTCCTTTGAAGACCCTCAGGCGACATCAAGATGTAGACAGGAATAAAAACTCTGTCCTTAATAAAATGGAGTTTTCTATGTATCGTGTGCGGTTTTGTCACATGTACCTTCACTCCATATCCTTTCAGTTTTTCATTTTCTTTATTTTGATGTCTTCGGTTATTCTTAAATCAATCATTTGTATATATTTTGTAAATGATACAGTAACACAAGCAACAGACACAACAACAGAAACAGAGACAACAACAGAATCTACAACAACTACTTCTTCACAAGAAACGACGACAGAATCAACAACAACAACAACAGAGAGTCAGACAACAGAAGTAACAACTACATCAGATACAGTAACTGTTACCACAATAACAACCACAACAGGTATGTATAATCGGTCTTATGATATCAAACCTCAGTAATTAATTACTCGAGCTATCCTATTTCGGTAATTAATTACTCGAGCTATTCGATCTCGGTAATTAATTACTTGAACAATCCAATCTCGAAAATTAAACACTTGAACTGCCGAGATGAACATGCTCTTTCGTCTTAGAGTTTTTACGAAAGTCCAATTGCAATTTTACCAGATTTAAATGAAGCATTGATAATGTTTGTAGATTTGATTCGGTTTTTTCAGAATTTTAGCTGAATTATTAAATGATTGACATAAGCACTATTACTAATTTATCAATTTGGTTTACTTTCAAAACTCTTAAATACTTAAATGTTTGAATGATACTCTTTGACTTTGTAATTATTTAGTATAAACTATATTTTATTCAGAAATGATATCAAAAAACCTAATACAATTGTAACAATTAGGTTAATTATTTGTTCCCTCAAAGTATATAATTATGTATTGTACTAATTTACTCATCAAAACAAACCAACTGAGGTTGAAGCCTTAAGTATAATAAAAATTATAAACGTAACACTGCTATATTTGCATCAGCAAAAACCTTAGTTTTACGGAAATGTTGTTTTCTACAAACAAAAAGTGCTTTCTATAAACTACATATATTCATTTTTTTAGGAAATTCTACATCTACATCATCAAGTGCTAGCATATGGGATGACATAAGAAATTTATACTGGCCTTGGTGGATTTTGGTGGCAGCTTCTATTATCGCCATAGCAACATTAATATTTTGCATCACTTATGCTTGTACCAGAAAAAGGCGAAAACATAGTAAAGTGGAGAATCAAAAACAATCTGAACAAGCAACTATAAAACAGTCGTATGATAATAAGGAGCAGACTTTACACTATCCCATTAAAACAACAGACAAAAATATTAGACATGTGAGGAAAATACAAGTACAGAGTATTAATCCTACAACAACAAAAGACTCTAATATTAAAACAAAAAATGGTTTGGACTTTTAGATGAGTGATGTCGTATTTTGTTGTAATGAAAATCATAGTGGAAGGACATTTAAAAACTAAGTTCGAACAGTATTTCCCAGCAATATTGATTACTTAAGATTATTTGTAAGAAGGAGAAAGCACATTTTAGTCCGATTTCTAATTGTGTTGTGCATTATTTTTCTGTGTAAGTGTTCAAGCTTGTCATGTGTTCTCATTCAACAAGTCGGTAGGGATTGCAGATAAAGTTTATGCCCGCTAAGCTAAGTGTACCCTTAATCATTTTTGTTGTTTGCTGTACAGTCTGTCTGTTTCATACTCCTGGTAAAATTGTATGATAATTCACCGTACAGGGTAAACTTTTCAGAGATATGCTAGATATTGAATTTTTTGTTGTTGTGTTATGTGTTCTGTTTCATTGTTATTTATGCTTTTATTTATTTTTCAAATCCTTGTTTCTAAATAAATGATGTATAACACTGTTCCTGTAATCAAATTTTTTGAGTTTGGTTGTTAATTATTTCATATTTATACCGTTTTGCTGTTATCAATGATAAAAGATGCAGTGAACTTTTGAATGCCTATTTAAAACTATTATATTTATTTTTTACATTTTAATTTTATATATCATCACATTCGAGTATTGCTGTATATTTATAAATTATGTCGATTAACGCAACTGAATCAGAATTGCAATAATTACAAATCACAGAAACGGAATCGATATAAATGCAAATTACAGAAACGGAATCGCAGATCTTTCAACTCACAGGTACGGAATTGCAATACTTACAAATCACAATAATTACCACTTCCAGAAACGGAATCGCATAAATAACAACTCACAGAGGCGAAATCTAAATGATTTACACTCACTGAAACGGAATTGCAATAATTAAAACCCACAGAAACGAAATCGTAATAATTACAACTCACAGAGACGAAACCTAAATAATTAAAATTCACAGATACGGAATCGCAAAATTTACAACCCAAGATACGGAATTGCAATAATTACAACTCAAAGATACGGAATTGCAATAATTAAAAGTCACAGGGAAGGAATCGCAATAATTACAACTCAAAGATACGGAATCGCAATAATTACAACTCAATGATACGGAATCACAATAATTACAACTCAAAGATACGGAATTGCAATAACTACAACTTACAGAAATTGATACATTTGTAGCAATATTCACCAATGATCGTCACATCTCACATAAATCTTACTAACCTTTGAAATGTAAAAGATCGCATTAATACATAAAAAATACTAAATACCGAAGTTTCTGTGAATTTAGATTCTGCATATGCGCATTTCGACAAAATAATAACGAATTTACAGCTGACCACAGATTCTAACATCTTATCTGGGAGTTTGTATCGATGACTTGCATTTGCATATTGATATAGTTATACACTTTTATTATTTGATATTAAAAGATTTGGACATTCTTGATCGATATCCATTACAGTCATTCTATTTCATGTTAAAAATGGATAACAGGAAACAACTACAATGGCTGACAGTTATAATTACATGCAACGATTTGCAAGGGAACTACACAAGAAAAACACGTATAAGGCAAAAGACAAACGTAGACAACGATAGGAACTCGGGACAGCCGGACTTGGTACCGGCATTAGCAAAAGCCAGCGGTAGGGGTGAACCGGTTTATGGGTACCCAAACCTCCCCTTTATCTGTCCCGTTTCCCTATGGTAAAAAACCCAATACAGGTAGACTACTAACTCCATGACCACAATCTTGAAAGGAGAGAGAAAAAGACAATACGGAATTTTGAAAGATGGGTCAAGGGGTGCTCGCCGCTAAACTGCCGGCTAGCTCAAGGAGCCTAGCCTGCTGGTAGAATACTATCGCACTACGGAAGAAAAATCAAACTCAAAACTTCCCGAAGGGTTTGGTCAAGAATCATCATAAATTTTAGTAGACATCGGCAGTATCGTATCAGTGAGAGGCCAGTATGTGTGCAAAATTTTCAGGTCACTAGGTCTCAAAGCTAATTTAAAGGATGCAAGCAGAATATCTTGCCGATATCCCTTATTACGTAAAAAATGTAAGTTACGTCCCAGCTTTTCTGATTTTTAATCAATTTCTAGCATTTTTAACAACATTTCCGTAAAATTGAGGACTAGAAATGCCAATTGTAATAAGCTGTTTGCAAGTAACGCCATATTTAGATATAGCATGTTCATGTCTATTACAAAACTTCTTAAATATATTCAACAACTTATGAAATCTGTAACCATGTTGTAAATCATGTTGCACAGATTTGCGTTGGTAAAATATAAATTTTGTTGTAATCTTGTGGTTTATCCAATATTTTGACTTTTTTATACATCGAGAGACACAATTTGTCGAAAAGGTCATCATTTTATGCTACATGTTCTGTATTTTTTGTTTTGAAGATTGTTGGAAAGTGCTAGAGTATATTACCACGACTAAACCTCAAAATACACGAAGATTATAAATGTTTTCAACTAAGATTTAAACAAATTGTGATATTGGCAGTATTTGGCATTGCACAATATCATGTTCTTCTTTCATAATTGATGTTATTCTATAATATATAAATACTAATGGTAAAAATTGCATTGACATTAAAATGAATAAAAAAGGATATTCACTCGATAGAAAGGATATTCACTCCATGAAAAGGATATTCACCGCGGGAAACGTCACGTGCGACATATTTTTAGAAAAAGGGAAATCCCGTATTTATATCGTCCAATCATATTGCTATGTAACATTGTCGCGTGACAACGTCATCGGCATCACTAGAAACAGAATGGCTACATCTAAAGAAAAGACGATTCGCTTGTATTGATCAGCGGAAAATGGTACAAATATGGAAAGCACAAGACAATTCAAATGCTCAAAAAGCCAGCGGAACCCTGGTAAAGTCTTTCACACAATACTTTGGGAAAAAATCTCACTACGGATCGGATGTCGACAACACATATCGCAGAATTGTCGCACATTATACAGATCCATTATTACGGATAAAAAATAATTTTTTGAATAAAGTTTTTAAAGAACGTTTGCTAGTTGCATAAAAATGTCAATCCCCCTCCCTTCATCACATTCTCCCACCAGTGTGGAACAATCGGAAAAAGATAAATGACGAGGCGGACTCTTTTAACGAACATCTGTTGTTTAAAGCCTCGTCAGAACAACTAAATGGCGACAGCAGAATAATTCAAAAATCTGATTGGTTACTAAATACTAGTATTACTAAAAGGTTGCAAATAACACCGATCGTTCTTTGAAAAAGGCACATACTAGTATCACAGAACATATCAAACCTTTTTTTTCGATTTACAAGCAAATACTTTTCAAGTACTGAGTTCATTCACTTCATATTATTTTGGATCTCAAATTTCCTTTGAAAACAAATAACGTATAGTTCTATCAATATGATTTACATGTACATTTCCTGCAAGTCAAAAGTTGAAAACTCAGTGTTAGCTAGAATTTGAGAATATCTGAGAGTAAAGATTATAATTAAAATATATTTATTGTTCTACTTATCCACAAAATATTTTTTTCAAAAGTATATATTTCATTTATTTTATGTAATGTCCAAAGTCATCCATAGAAAATTTCTAGGTATATGGTATAATACATGATAACTAAAGAATTATTATGTATTTATCGGATAATAGAATAAAACAGTTACCGTCTTTAGTTTCGGTAAATGTGCAGTGTTATTGACTTTTGGGAAAACAGATATTCACCTCGCCATGCTGCTCGGTGAATATCTGTTTTCCCAAAAGTCAATTACACTGCACATTTACCTCAACAAAAGACAGTAACTGTATAATATTGTTTTACTAAATCTAGAAGTATTTCAATTGGAATTTCATATGTATGAAGGCTTGATATCAAAGTCAACGGAAATTATGTTCTTAGCTAGCTGTCAGTAACTGCAAGTATTTGTCCGGACAGTACCCGTGTGTATTGTCTTCATGTTTTATGTACTTCATTGTAAGGGCACTCGTCGTGATAAGTTGGGCTTTTTTCTAATTTGATTTTTACTGTGAGTCTTTTTGTGTATTTATTTTTTAGCTATTCACCACACATAGGGGGAGGGTTTCAATCCAAGAAAACGGTTTTTGCGCCTGTCCTAAGTCAGGAATATATTGTTCATTGGCTTGTCCTTGTCTTCTTATAAAATTTTAGTTTCCTGATATTCGGGTTATTGGATGTGGTTTGTTTCCATTGATTTATTCACTTTTTTACCCTTTTTTGGGGGTCATTTAGGGCTTGCTATATGGTGTGAGGTTCCTCACTGTGTTGAAGACCGTACGGTAACCCCTAGATGCTTTGTTTTGGGTCGTTTTAAAGTTGATAAGGGATGTTGTCTCCTTGACATTTACCTAATTTCCTTCCCTTTTTCATATTAATAGTTTTTAAATGAGGCTTGACAATTTTAACATGTATTTTAAGACAATGGAAACATTCCAACGAATGACAAGGGCAAGTTCGGCAGAAATGAAAGGAAAAAGAAACTGGTATAGTAACTTCAGTTTCTTTTACAGATTAATTTTATTGTTGCATAATTATCAAGTGTAGAATAATCTGCATCTACCGCAAAAATGAAAAGAACTACCCTTATTCCTCCATGAAACCTGTGGTTCCTTTCAATAATGATAAGTTTTTACTTTTGAAACGGAAGTATATGAAAAATGTGAAAGTGTATACTTTCAAATAGTCAAATAGCGAGTTCCCATTTTGTAAGTAGTAGTAGTAGTGAATCTCATCTCTTTGGCCCCATAAGGCCTATGTTAAATTTCATTTTTCCATCCCCCGTGCAATCAACCGTGACTTATAAGAAGCAGGAGATGCTGACTCTACCGGTGCACCTGATCTCACTCATGGTTATTATTGGGCCCGTGTTGTTCATCTATATGTGCGTCTTAATTGTTCCTGTCTGTTCTGTTGTCATGTGGTGTCCTTGTATTTTGATGTTTCGGTTCTCACTTACTTTTTTACTTTCAGACCAGTCTTCCAACGTCCTGAACGTAGTGCACCGCAAACGCAGTGTAGCTGTGTGAGAGTAGTGGGACGCGGGGAGACGTTGTTTTCAATACTTCCCTACCCATTCCATAACTTATTTAGTTTTTATGTACTTATTGTCTTGTTTTGTATTGTACCATTACTTTTTAGACATCTGTTTCATTGTATTTTTTTCTATTGTTTTTCCCGAATAATCTCCCACTTCTTATTTTTCTGTGTCTCCGTCTTGTGTTGTGTTTTCCATTGTACTTATCTTAGTTTTGTATTTTCTCAATTCCTCATCTGGCTCTAGTAGTCTATTCTTGCCAGCCGTTACTTTATACTTCCTTAGAATTAACCT